>JAHLWY010000352.1:0-18619 GCA_020002185.1 Paraescarpia echinospica | reverse complement strand
TAGGTAGCACAACAGGCTTAGAATAGTGTAGGTAGCTCAACAGGCATAGAGTAGTGTAAGTAGCACAACAGGCTTAGAGTAGTGTATGTAGCACAACAGCCGTAGAGTAAGGTAGGTAGAGTAGTGTAGGTAGCACAACAGGCGTAGAGTAGTGTAGGTAGCACAACAGGCGTAGAGTAGTGTAAGTAGCACAACAGGCTTAGAGTAGTGTATGTAGCACAACAGGCGTATAGTAGTGTAGGTAGCACAACAGGCGTAGAGTAGGGTAGGTAGCACAACAGGCTTAGAGTAGTGTAGGTAGCACAACAGGCATATAGTAGTGTAAGTAGCACAACAGGCTTAGAGTAGTGAATGTAGCACAACAGGCGTAGAGTAGTGTAGGTAGCACAACAGACGTAGAGCAGTGTAGGTAGCACAACAGGCGTAGAGTAGTGTAGGTAGCACAACTGGCGTAGAGTATTGTAGGTAGCACAACTGGCGTAGAGTAGTGTAGGTAGCACAACAGGCGTAGAATAGTGTAGGTATCACAACAGGCGTTGAGTAGGGTAGGTAGCACAAAAGGCGTAGAGTGGTGTATGTAGCACAACAGACGTAGAGTAGTGTATGTAGCACAACAGACGTAGAGTAGTGTATGTAGCACAACAGGCATAGAGTAGTGTAGGTACCACAACAGGCGTAGAGTAGTGTAGGTAGCACAACAGACGTAGAGTAGTGTAGGTATAGCACATCAGGCGTAGAGTATTGTAGGTAGCACAACAGGCGTAGTGTAGTGTAAGTAGCACAACAGGCGTAGTGTAGTGTAAGTAGCACAACAGGCGTAGAGTAGTGCAGGTAGCACAACAGGTGTAGAATAGTGTAGGTAGCACAACAGGCGTAGAGTAGTGTAAGTAGCACAACAGGCTTAGAGTAGTGTATGTAGCTCAACAGGCGTAGAGTAGTGTATGTAGCACAACAGGTTTAGAGTAGTGTATGTAGCACAACAGGCGTAGATTAGGGTAGGTAGCACAACAGGCGTAGAGTAGAGTAAGTAGCACAACAGGCTTAGAATACTGTAGGTAGCACAACAGGCGTAGAGTAGTGTAGGTAGCACAACATACGTAGAGTAGTGTAGGTAGTACAACAGGCGTAGAGTATGGTAGGTAGCACCACAGGCGTAGAGTGGTGTAGGTAGCACAACAGACGTAGAGTAGTGTAAGTAGCACAACAGGCGTAGAGTAGGGTAGGTACGACAACAAGCGTAGAGTAGTGTAGGTAGCACAACAGACGTATAATAGTGTAGGTAGCACAACAGGGGTAGATTAGTGTAGGTAACACAACAGGCCTAGAGTAGTGTAGGTAGCACAACATGCATAGAGTAGTGTAGGTACAGCACATCAGGCGTAGAGTAGTGTAGGTAACACAACAGGCGTAGTGTAGTGTAAATAGCACAACAGGCGTAGAGTAGTGTAGGTAGCACAACAGACGTAGAGTAGTGTATGTAGCACAACAGGCGTAGAGTAGTGTAAGTAGCACAACAGGCTTAGAGTAGTGTATGTAGCACAACAGGCGTAGAGTAGTGTAGGTAGCACAACAGGCGTAGAGTAGTGTAAGTAGCACAACAGGCTTAGAATAGTGTATGTAGCACAACAGGCCTAGAGTAGTGTAGGTAGCACAACTTGCATAGAGTAGTGTAGGTACAGCACATCAGGCGTAGAGTAGTGTAGGTAGCACAACAGGAGTAGTGTAGTGTAAGTAGCACAACAGGCGTAGAGTAGTGTAGGTAGCACAACAGGCGTAGAGTAGTGAAGGTAGCACAACAGACGTAGAGTAGTGTAGGTAGCACAACAGGCGTAGAGTAGTGTAAGTAGCACAACAGGCTTAGAGAAGTGTATGTAGCACAAGAGGCGTAGAGTAGTGTAGGTAGCACATCAGACGTAGAGCAGTGTATATAGCACAACAGGCGTAGAGTAGTGTAGGTAGCACAACAGACGTAGAGTTATGTAGGTAGCACAACAGGCGTAGAGTATGGCAGGTTGCACAACAGGCGTAGAGTGGTGTAGGTAGCACAACAGACGTAGAGTAGTGTAGGTAGCACAACACGCGTAGAGTAGTGTAAGTTGCACAACAGGCTTAGAGTAGTGTATGTAGCACAACAGCCGTATAGTAGTGTAGGTAGCACAACAGGCGTAGAGTAGGGTAGGTAGCACAACAGGCTTAGAGTAGTGTAGGTAGCACAACAGGCATAGAGTAGTGTAAGTAGCACAACAGGCTTAGAGTAGTGTATGTAGCACAACATGCGTAGAGTAAGGTAGGTAGCATAACAGACGTAGAGCAGTGTAGGTAGCACAACAGGCGTAGAGTAGTATATGTAGCACAACAGGCGTAGAGTAGTGTAAGTAGCACAACAGGCTTAGAGTAGTGTATGTAGCACAACAGGCGTATATTAGTGTAGGTAGCACAACAGGCGTAGAGTAGGGTAGGTAGCACAACAGGCTTAGAGTAGTGTAGGTAGCACAACAGGCATAGAGTAGTATAAGTAGCACAACAGGCTTAGAGTAGTGTATGTAGCACAACAGGCGTAGAGTAGTGTAGGTAGCACAACAGACGTAGAGCAGTGTAGGTAGCACAACAGGCGTAGAGTAGTGTAGGTAGCACAACTGGCGTAGAGTAGTGTAGGTAGCACAACTGGCGTAGAGTAGTGTAGGTAGCACAACAGGCGTAGAATAGTGTAGGTATCACAACAGGCGTAGAGTAGGGTAGGTAGCACAAAAGGCGTAGAGTGGTGTATGTAGCACAATAGACGTAGAGTAGTGTATGTAGCACAACAGACGTAGAGTAGTGTATGTAGCACAACAGGCATAGAGTAGTGTAAGTAGCACAACAGACGTAGAGCAGTGTAGGTAGCACAACAGGCGTAGAGTAGTGTAGGTAGCACAACTGGCGTAGAGTAGTGTAGGTAGCACAACTGGCGTAGAGTAGTGTAGGTAGCACAACAGGCGTAGAATAGTGTAGGTATCACAACAGGCGTAGAGTAGGGTAGGTAGCACAAAAGGCGTAGAGTGGTGTATGTAGCACAACAGACGTAGAGTAGTGTATGTAGCACAACAGACGTAGAGTAGTGTATGTAGCACAACAGGCATAGAGTAGTGTAAGTAGCACAACAGGCGTAGAGTAGTGTAGGTAGCACAACAGACGTAGAGTAGTGTAGGTATAGCACATCAGGCGTAGAGTATTGTAGGTAGCACAACAGGCGTAGTGTAGTGTAAGTAGCACAACAGGCGTAGTGTAGTGTAAGTAGCACAACAGGCGTAGAGTAGTGTAGGTAGCACAACAGGCGTAGAGTAGTGTAGGTAGCACAACAGGCGTAGAGTAGTGTAAGTAGCACAAAAGGCTTAGAGTAGTGTATGTAGCACAACAGGCGTAGAGTAGTGTAGGTAGCACAACAGACGTAGAGCAGTGTATGTAGCACAACAGGCGTAGAGTAGTGTAGGTAGCACAACAGACGTAGAGTAGTGTATGTAGCACAACAGGCGTAGATTAGGGTAGGTAGCACAACAGGCGTAGAGTAGAGTAAGTAGCACAACAGGCTTAGAATAGTGTAGGTAGTACAACAGGCGTAGAGTATGGTAGGTAGCACCACAGGCGTAGAGCGGTGTAGGTAGCACAACAGACGTAGAGTAGTGTAAGTAGCACAACAGGCGTAGAGTAGGGTAGGTACGACAACAAGCGTAGAGTAGTGTAGGTAGCACAACAGACGTAGAGTAGTGTAGGTAGCACAACAGGCCTAGAGTAGTGTAGGTAGCACAACATGCATAGAGTAGTGTAGGTACAGCACATCAGGCGTAGAGTAGTGTAGGTAGCACAACAGGCGTAGTGTAGTGTAAGTAGCACAACAGGCGTAGAGTAGTGTAGGTAGCACAACAGGCGTAGAGTAGTGTAAGTAGCACAACAGGCTTATAGTAGTGTATGTAGCACAACAGGCGTAGAATAGTGTAGGTAGCACAATAGGCGTAGAGTAGTGTAAGTAGCACAACAGGCTTAGAGTAGTGTATGTAGCACAACAGGCCTAGAGTAGTGTAGGTAGCACAACTTGCATAGAGTAGTGTAGTACAGCACATCAGGCGTAGGGTAGTGTAGGTAGCACAACAGGAGTAGTGTAGTGTAAGTAGCACAACAGGCGTAGAGTAGTGTAGGTAGCACAACAGGCGTAGAGTAGTGAAGGTAGCACAACAGACGTAGAGTAGTGTAGGTAGCACAACAGGCGTAGAGTAGTGTAAGTAGCACAACAGGCTTAGAGAAGTGTATGTAGCACAAGAGGCGTAGAGTAGTGTAGGTAGCACATCAGACGTAGAGCAGTGTATGTAGCACAACAGGCGTAGAGTAGTGTATGTAGCACAACAGACGTAGAGTTATGTAGGTAGCACAACAGGCGTAGAGTATGGCAGGTTGCACAACAGGCGTAGAGTGGTGTAGGTAGCACAACAGACGTAGAGTAGTGAAGGTAGTACAACAGACGTAGAGTAGTGTATGTAGCACAATAGGGGTTAGAGTAGTGTACGCAGCACAACAGGCGTAGAGTAGTGCAGGTAGCACAACAGGCCTACAGTAGTGTAGGTAGCACAACAGGCGTAGAGTAGTGTAGGTAGCACAACAGGCGTAGAGTAGTGTAGGTAGCACAACAGGCGTAGTGTAGTGTAAGTAGCACAACATGCGTAGAGTAATGTAGGTAGCACAACAGGCGTAGAGTAGTGTAGGTAGCACAACACGCGTAGAGTAGTGTAAGTTGCACAACAGGCTTAGAGTAGCGTATGTAGCACAACAGGCGTATAGTAGTGTAGGTAGCACAACAGGCGTAGAGTAGGGTAGGTAGCACAACAGGCTTAGAATAGTGTAGGTAGCACAACAGGCATAGAGTAGTGTAAGTAGCACAACAGGCTTAGAGTAGTGTAGGTAGCACAACAGGCATAGAGTAGTGTAGGTAGCATAACAGACGTAGAGTAGTGTAGGTATAGCACATCAGGCGTAGAGTATTGTAGGTAGCACAACATGCGTAGTGAAGTGTAAGTAGCACAACAGGCGTAGTGTAGTGTAAGTAGCACAACAGGCGTAGAGTAGTGTAGGTAGCACAACAGGTGTAGCATAGTGTAGGTAGCACAACAGGCGTAGTGTAGTGTAAGTAGCACAACAGGCTTAGAGTAGTGTTTGTAGCTCAACAGGCGTAGAGTAGTGTATGTAGCACAACAGGCTTAGAGTAGTGTATGTAGCACAACAGGCGTAGATTATGGTAGGTAGCACAACAGGCGTAGAGTAGAGTAAGTAGCACAACAGGCTTAGAATAGTGTAGGTAGCACAACAGGCGTAGAGTAGTGTAGGTAGCACAACATACGTTAAGTAGTGTAGGTAGTACAACAGGCGTAGAGTATGGTAGGTAGCACCACAGGCGTAGAGTGGTGTAGGTAGCACAACAGACGTAGAGTAGTGTAAGTAACACAACAGGCGTAGAGTAGGGTAGGTACGACAACAAGCGTAGAGTAGTGTAGGTAGCACAACAGACGTAGAGTAGTGTAGGTAGCACAACAGGGGTAGATTAGTGTAGGTAACACAACAGGCGTAGAGTAGTGTAGGTAGCACAACATGCATAGAGTAGTGTAGGTACAGCACATCAGGCGTAGAGTAGTGTAGGTAGCACAACAGGCGTAGTGTAGTGTAAGTAGCACAACAGGCGTAGAGTAGTGTAGGTAGCGCAACAGGCGTAGAGTAGTGTAGGTAGCACAACAGACGTAGAGTAGTGTAGGTAGCACAACAGGCGTAGAGTAGTGTAAGTAGCACAAAAGGCTTAGAGTAGTGTATGTAGCACAACAGGCGTAGAGTAGTGTAGGTAGCACAACAGACGTAGAGCAGTGTAGGTAGCACAACAGGCGTAGAGTAGTGGAGGTAGCACAACAGACGTAGAGTAGTGTAGGTAACACAACAGGCGTAGAGTATGGTAGGTTGCACAACAGGCGTAGAGTGGTGTAGGTAGCACAACAGGCGTAGAGTAGTGTAGGTAGCACAACAGACGTAGAGTAGTGTATGTAGCACAACAGGGGTTAGAGTAGTGTAGGTAGCACAACAGGCGTAGAGTAGTGTAGGTAGCACAACAGGCCTACAGTAGTGTAGGTAGCACAACAGGCGTAGAGTAGTGTAGGTAGCACAACAGGCGTAGAGTAGTGTAGGTAGCACAACAGGCGTAGTGTAGTGTAAGTAGCACAACAGGCGTAGAGTAATGTAGGTAGCACAACAGGCGTAGAGTAGTGTAGGTAGCACTACAGGCGTAGAGTAGTGTAGGTAGCACAACTGGCGTAGAGTAATGTAGGTAGCACAACAGGCGTAGAGTAGTGTAGGTAGCACAACTGACGTAGAGTAGTGTAGGTAGCACAACTGGCGTAGAGTAGTGTAGGTAGCACAACAGGCGTAGGTGGTGTATGTGGCTGGTGAGTGTAGGTGGCACAACAGTATTAAGAGTGGGGTGGAGTAGCACAACGGAGGCAGAATAGTGTAGGTGGCACAACAGGCATGGGAGTGGTGTAAGTAGCACAAACGGGCTTAGGTAGTGTATGTAGCACAACATGCGTGGGAGTAGGATTAGGTGGCATGTGGACAGGCAGTGTAGGTACTTCTTTAATGTGGGGGAGGTGGTGTATGTAGCACAACAGGCGTAGAGTAGTGTAAGTAGCACAACAGGCTTAGAGTAGTGTATGTAGCACAACAGGCGTATAGTAGTGTAGGTAGCACAACAGGCGTAGAGTAGGGTAGGTAGCACAACAGGCTTAGAGTAGTGTAGGTAGCACAACAGGCATAGAGTAGTGTAAGTAGCACAACAGGCTTAGAGTAGTGTATGTAGCACAACAGGCGTAGAGTAGTGTAGGTAGCACAACAGACGTAGAGCAGTGTAGGTAGCACAACAGGCGTAGAGTAGTGTAGGTAGCACAACAGGCTTAGAGTAGTGTAGGTAGCACAAGAGGCATAGAGTAGTGTAGGTAGCACAACAGGCGAAGAGTAGTGTAGGTAGCATAACAGACGTAGAGTAGTGTAGGTATAGCACATCAGGCGTAGAATATTGTAGGTAGCACAACAGGCGTAGTGAAGTGTAAGTAGCACAACAGGCGTAGTGTAGTGTAAGTAGCACAACAGGCGTAGAGTAGTGTAGGTAGCACAACAGGTGTAGCATAGTGTAGGTAGCACAACAGGCGTAGAGTAGTGTAGGTAGCACAACAGACGTAGAGCAGTGTAGGTAGCACAACAGGCGTAGAGTAGTGTAGGTAGCACAACAGGCATAGAGTAGTGTAGGTAGCACAACAGGCGAAGAGTAAGGTAGGTAGCATAACAGACGTAGAGCAGTGTAGGTAGCACAACAGGCGTAGAGTAGTGTAAGTAGCACAACAGGCGTAGAGTAGTGTAGGTAGCACAACAGGCGTAGAGTAGTGTAGGTAGCACAACAGACGTAGAGTAGTGTAGGTAGCACAACAGGCGTAGAATAGTGTAAGTAGCACAAAAGGCTTAGAGTAGTGTAAGTAGCACAAAAGGCTTAGAGTAGTGTATGTAGCACAACAGGCGTAGAGTAGTGTAGGTAGCACAACAGACGTTGAGCAGTGTATGTAGCACAACAGGCGTAGAGTAGTGTAGGTAGCACAACAGACGTAGAGTAGTGTAGGTAACACAACAGGCGTAGAGTATGGTAGGTTGCACAACAGGCGTAGAGTGGTGTAGGTAGCACAACAGACGTAGAGTAGTGTAGGTAGCACAACAGACGTAGAGTAGTGTATGTAGCACAACAGGGGTTAGAGTAGTGTAGGTAGCACAACAGGCGTAGAGTAGTGTAGGTAGCACAACAGGCCTACAGTAGTGTAGGTAGCACAACAGGCGTAGAGTAGTGTAGGTAGCACAACAGGCGTAGAGTAGTGTAGGTAGCACAACAGGCGTAGTGTAGTGTAAGTAGCAGAACAGGCGTAGAGTAATGTAGGTAGCACAACAGGCGTAGAGTAGTGTAGGTAGCACAACAGACGTAGAGTTATGTAGGTAGCACAACAGGCGTAGAGTATGGCAGGTTGCACAACAGGCGTAGAGTGGTGTAGGTAGCACAACAGACGTAGAGTAGTGTAGGTAGCACAACACGCGTAGAGTAGTGTAAGTTGCACAACAGGCTTAGAGTAGTGTATGTAGCACAACAGCCGTATAGTAGTGTAGGTAGCACAACAGGCGTAGAGTAGGGTAGGTAGCACAACAGGCTTAGAATAGTGTAGGTAGCACAACAGGCATAGAGTAGTGTAAGTAGCACAACAGGCTTAGAGTAGTGTATGTAGCACAACATGCGTAGAGTAAGGTAGGTAGCATAACAGACGTAGAGCAGTGTAGGTAGCACAACAAGCGTAGAGTAGTGTATGTAGCACAACAGGCGTAGAGTAGTGTAAGTAGCACAACAGGCTTAGAGTAGTGTATGTAGCACAACAGGCGTATAGTAGTGTAGGTAGCACAACAGGCGTAGAGTAGGGTAGGTAGCACAACAGGCTTAGAGTAGTGTAGGTAGCACAACAGGCATAGAGTAGTGTAAGTAGCACAACAGGCTTAGAGTAGTGTATGTAGCACAACAGGCGTAGAGTAGTGTAGGTAGCACAACAGACGTAGAGCAGTGTAGGTAGCACAACAGGCGTAGAGTAGTGTAGGTAGCACAACAGGCTTAGAGTAGTGTAGGTAGCACAACAGGCATAGAGTAGTGTAGGTAGCACAACAGGCGAAGAGTAGTGTAGGTAGCATAACAGACGTAGAGTAGTGTAGGTATAGCACATCAGGCGTAGAGTATTGTAGGTAGCACAACAGGCGTAGTGAAGTGTAAGTAGCACAACAGGCGTAGTGTAGTGTAAGTAGCACAACAGGCGTAGAGTAGTGTAGGTAGCACAACAGGTGTAGCATAGTGTAGGTAGCACAACAGGCGTAGAGTAGTGTAGGTAGCACAACAGACGTAGAGCAGTGTAGGTAGCACAACAGGCGTAGAGTAGTGTAGGTAGCACAACAATCATAGAGTAGTGTAGGTAGCACAACAGGCGAAGAGTAAGGTAGGTAGCATAACAGACGTAGAGCAGTGTAGGTAGCACAACAGGCGTAGAGTAGTGTAAGTTGCACAACAGGCTTAGAGTAGCGTATGTAGCACAACAGGCGTATAGTAGTGTAGGTAGCACAACAGGCGTAGAGTAGGGTAGGTAGCACAACAGGCATGGCTAAGAGTGGTGGTGAGTACTGCTCATTTGAACAGTGTAGAAGTAGCACAAAGGCTTAGAGTAGTGTATGTGTAGCACAACAGGCGTAGAGTAGTGTGAGTAGCACAACAGACGTTGAGCAGTGTATGTAACACAACAGGCGTAGAGTAGTGTAGGTAGCACAGCAGACGTAGAGTAGTGTAGGTAACACAACAGGCAGAGTGGTGAGTTGCACAGCAGGCGTAGAGTGGTGTGGGGCAAGCACAACAGGAAGTAGGTAGTGTAGGTGGCACAACAGACGTGGGGAAGTAGTGTATGTAGCACAACAGGGTTAAGAGTAGTGGAAATTAGCACAACAGGCGTAAGAGAAAGTTTAGATGGCACAACAGGCCTACGGTAGTGTAGGTAGCACAACAGGCGTAGAGTAGTGTAGGTAGCACAACAGGCGTGAAGTGGTGTGAAAGGTACAGCACAACAGGCGTAGTGTAGTGTAGAAATGTAAGAACAGGCGTAGAGTAATGTAGGTAGCACAACAGGCGTAGAGTAGTGTAGGTAGCACAACAGACGTAGAGTTATGTAGGTAGCACAACAGGCGTAGAGTATGGCAGGTTGCACAACAGGCGTAGAGTGGTGTAGGTAGCACAACAGACGTAGAGTAGTGTAGGTAGCACAACACGCGTAGAGTAGTGTAAGTTGCACAACAGGCTTAGAGTAGTGTATGTAGCACAACAGGCGTATAGTAGTGTAGGTAGCACAACAGGCGTAGAGTAGGGTAGGTAGTAAAACAGGCTTAGAATAGTGTAGGTAGCACAACAGGCATAGAGTAGTGTAAGTAGCACAACAGGCTTAGAGTAGTGCATGTAGCACAACATGCGTAGAGTAAGGTAGGTAGCATAACAGACGTAGAGCAGTGTAGGTAGCACAACAGGCGTAGAGTAGTGTATGTAGCACAACAGGCGTAGAGTAGTGTAAGTAGCACAACAGGCTTAGAGTAGTGTATGTAGCACAACAGGCGTATAGTAGTGTAGGTAGCACAACAGGCGTAGAGTAGGGTAGGTAGCGCAAAAGGCTTAGAGTAGTGTAGGTAGCACAACAGGCATAGCGTAGTGTAAGTAGCACAACAGGCTTAGAGTAGTGTATGTAGCACAACAGGCGTAGAGTAGTGTATGTAGCACAACAGACGTAGAGCAGTGTAGGTAGCACAACAGGCGTAGAGTAGTGTAGGTAGCACAACAGGCGTAGAGTAGGGTAGGTAGCACAACAGGCGTAGAGTGGTGTATGTAGCACAACAGGCGTAGAGTAGTGTAGGTAGCACAACAGGCATAGAGTAGTGTAGGTAGCACAACAGGCGTAGAGTAGTCTAGGTAGCACAACAGACGTAGAGTAGTGTAGGTAGCACAACAGACGTAGAGTAGTGTATGTAGCACAACGTAGCACAACAGGCGTAGAGTAGTGTAGGTAGCACAACAGGCGTAGAGTGTGTAGGTAGCACAACAGGCGTAGAGTAGTAGTAGAGTAGTGTAGGTAGCACAACAGGCGTAGAGTAGTATATGTAGCACAACAGGCGTAGAGTAGTGTAGGTAGCACAACAGGCGTAGAGTAGTGTATGTAGCACTACAGGCGTAGAGTAGTGTATGTATCACAACAGGCGTAGAGTAGTGTAGGTAGCACAACAGGCGTAAAGTAATGTAGGTAGCACAACAGGCGTAGAGTAGTGTAGGTAGCACAACAGGCGTAGAGTAGTGTATGTAGCACAACAGGCGTAGAGTAGGGTAGGTAGCACAACAGGCGCAGAGTAGTGTAGATAGCACAACAGGCGTAGAGTAGTATATGTAGCACAACAGGTGTAGAGTAGTGTATGTAGCACAACAGGCGTAGAGTAGTGTAGGTAGCACAACAGGCGTAGAGTTGTGTAGGTAGCACAACAGGCGTAGTGTAGTGTAGGTAGCACAACAGGCGAAGAGTAGTGTAGGTAGCACAACAGGCGTAGTGTAGTGTAGGTAGCACAACAGGCGTAGAGTAGTGTAGGTAGCACAACAGGCGTAGAGTAGGGTAGGTAGCACAACTGGCGTAGAATGGTGTATGTAGCACAACAGACGTTGAGTAGTGCAGGTAGCATAAAAGGCATAGAGTAGTGTAGGTAGCACAACAGGCGTAGAGTAGTGTAGGTTGCACAACAGACGTAGAGTAGTGTAGGTAGCACAACAGACGTAGAGTAGTGTATGTAGCACAACAGGGGTTAGAGTAGGGTAGGTAGCACAACAGGCGTAGAGTAGTGTAGGTAGTACAACAGGCCTACAGTAGTGTAGGTAGCACAACAGGCGTAGAGTAGTGTACGTTGCATAACAGGCGTAGAGTAGTGTAGGTAGCACAACAGGCGTAGAGTAATGTGGGTAACACAACAGGCGTAGAGTAGTGTAGGTAGCACAACAGGCGTAGAGTAGTGTAAGTAGCACAACAGGCTTAGAGTAGTGTATGTAGCACAACAGGCGTATAGTAGTGTAGGTAGCACAACAGGCGTAGTGTAGGGTAGGTAGCACAACAGGCTTAGAGTAGTGTAGGTAGCACAACAGGCATAGAGTAGTGTAAGTAGCACAACAGGCTTAGAGTAGTAGTGTATGTAGCACAACAGGCGTAGAGTAAGGTAAGTAGCACAACAGACGTAGAGCAGTGTAGGTAGCACAACAGGCGTAGAGTAGTGTAGGTAGCACAACAGGCGTAGAGTAGTGTAAGTAGCACAACAGTCTTAGAGTAGTGTATGTAGCACAACAGGCGTATAGTAGTGTAGGTAGCACAACAGGCGTAGAGTAGGGTAGGTAGCGCAACAGGCTTAGAGTAGTGTAGGTAGTACAACAGGCATAGAGTAGTGTATGTAGCACAACAGGCTTAGAGTAGTGTATGTAGCACAACAGGCGTAGAGTAAGGTAGGTAGCACAACAGACGTAGAGCAGTGTAGGTAGCACAACAGGCGTAGAGTAGTGTATGTAGCACAACAGGCGTAGAGTAGTGTAAGTAGCACAACAGGCTTAGAGTAGTGTATGTAGCACAACAGGCGTATAGTAGTGTAGGTAGCACAACAGGCGTAGAGTAGGGTAGGTAGCACAACAGGCGTAGAGTAGTGTAGGTAGCACAACAGGCGTAGAGTAGTGTAGGTAGCACAACAGGCGTAGAGTAGTGTAGGTAGCACAACATACGTAGAGTAGTGTAGGTAGTACAACAGGCGTAGAGTATGGTAGGTAGCACCACAGGCGTAGAGTGGTGTAGGTAGCACAACAGACGTAGAGTAGTGTAGGTAGCACAACAGGCGTAGAGTAGGGTAGGTAGCACAACAGGCGTAGAGTGGTGTATGTAGCACAACAGGCGTAGAGTAGTGTAGGTAGCACAACAGGCATAGAGTAGTGTAGGTAGCACAACAGGCGTAGAGTAGTCTAGGTAGCACAACAGACGTAGAGTAGTGTAGGTAGCACAACAGACGTAGAGTAGTGTATGTAGCACAACAGACGTAGAGTAGTGTAGGTAGCACAACAGGCGTAGAGTAGTGTAGGTAGCACAACAGACGTAGAGTAGTGTATGTAGCACAACAGGCGTAGAGTAGTGTAGGTAGCACAACAGGCGTAGAGTAGTGTAGGTAGCACAACAGGCGTAGAGTAGTATATGTAGCACAACAGGCGTAGAGTAGTGTAGGTAGCACAACAGGCGTAGAGTAGTGTATGTAGCACTACAGGCGTAGAGTAGTGTATGTAGCAGAACAGGCGTAGAGTAGTGTAGGTAGCACAACAGGCGTAAAGTAGTGTAGGTAGCACAACAGGCGTAGAGTAGTGTAGGTAGCACAACAGGCGTAGAGTAGTGTATGTAGCACAACAGGCGTAGAGTAGGGTAGGTAGCACAACAGGCGTAGAGTAGTGTAGATAGAACAACAGGCATAGAGTAGTATATGTAGCACAACATGTGTAGAGTAGTGTATGTATCACAACAGGCGTAGAGGAGTGTAGGTAGCACAACAGGCGTAGAGTTGTGTAGGTAGCACAACAGGCGTAGTGTAGTGTAGGTAGCACAACAGGCGAAGAGTAGTGTAGGTAGCACAACAGGCGTAGTGTAGTGTAGGTAGCTGGGCGTGGAAGTGGTGTAGGTAGCACAACGGGCGTAGGTGGGAATTGGGAGTACAGCACAACGGGCGTGGGAGATGGGTATGTAGCGCAACGGACGTTGGTGGTGTGTGTAGCTGCAACTGGGCGCCAGAGTGGTGGGTAGCACAACGGGCGTAGGTAGTGTAGGTGAAAGCGCAACAGACGTAGAGAGTAGGTGTGGGTAGCGCTGAAACGAGACGTGGGGAAGTGGTAGTGTATGTAGCACAACAGGGGTTAGAGTAGTGTAGGTAGCACAACAGGCGTAGAGTAGTGTAGGTAGTACAACAGGCCTACAGTAGTGTAGGTAGCACAACAGGCGTTGAGTAGTGTAGGTTGCACAACAGGCGTAGAGTAGTGTAGGTAGCACAACAGGCGTAGAGTAATGTGGGTAGCACAACAGGCGTAGAGTAGTGTAGGTAGCACAACAGGCGTAGAGTAGTGTAAGTAGCACAACAGGCTTAGAGTAGTGTATGTAGCACAACAGGCGTATAGTAGTGTAGGTAGCACAACAGGCGTAGTGTAGGGTTGGTAACAGAACAGGCTTAGAGTAGTGTAGGCAGCACAACAGGCATAGAGTAGTGTAAGTAGCACAACAGGCTTAGAGTAGTGTATGTAGCACAACAGGCGTAGAGTAAGGTAGGTAGCACAACAGACGTAGAGCTGTGTAGGTAGCACAACAGGCGTAGAGTAGTGTAGGTAGCACAACAGGCGTAGAGTAGTGTAAGAAGCACAACAGGCTTAGAGTAGTGTATGTAGCACAACAGGCGTATAGTAGTGTAGGTAGCACAACAGGCGTAGAGTAGGGTAGGTAGCGCAACAGGCTTAGATTAGTGTAGGTAGCACAACAGGCATAGAGTAGTGTAAGTAGCACAACAGGCTTAGAGTAGTGTATGTAACACAACAGGCGTAGAGTAGGGTAGGTAGCACAACAGACGTAGAGCAGTGTAGGTAGCACAACAGGCGTAGAGTAGTGTAGGTAGCACAACTGGCGTAGAGTAGTGTAGGTAGCACAACGGGCGTAGAGTAGTGTAGGTAGCACAACAGACGTAGAGTAGTGTATGTAGCACAACAGACGTAGAGTAGTGTAGGTAGCACAACAGGAGTAGAGTAGTGTAGGTAGCACAACAGACGTAGAGTAGTGTATGTAGCACAACAGACGTAGAGTAGTGTATGTAGCACAACAGGCGTAGAGTAGTGTAGGTATCACAACAGGCGTAGAGTAGTGTAGGTAGCACAACAGGCGTAGAGTATTGTATGTAGCACAACAGGCGTATAGTAGTGTAGGTAGCACAACGGGCGTAGAGTAGGGTAGGTAGCACAACAGGCTTAGAGTAGTGTAGGTAGCACAACATGCATAGAGTAATGTAAGTAGCACAACAGGCTTAGAGTAGTATATGTAGCACAACAGGCGTAGAGTAGTGTAGGTAGCACAACAGGCGTAGAGTAGGGTAGGTAGCACAACAGGCTTAGAGTAGTGTAGGTAGCACAACAGGCGTAGAGTAGTGTAGGTAGCACAACAGGCGTAGAGTAGTATATGTAGCACAACAGGCGTAGAGTAGTGTAGGTAGCACAACAGGCGTAGAGTTGTGTATGTAGCACTACAGGCGTAGAGTAGTGTATGTAGCACAACAGGCGTAGAGTAGTGTAGGTAGCACAACAGGCGTAAAGTAATGTAGGTAGCACAACAGGCGTAGAGTAGTGTAGGTAGCACAACAGGCGTAGAGTAGTGTATGTAGCACAACAGGCGTAGAGTAGGGTAGGTAGCACAACAGGCGCAGAGTAGTGTAGATAGCACAACAGGCGTAGAGTAGTATATGTAGCACAACAGGTGTAGAGTAGTGTATGTAGCACAACAGGCGTAGAGTAGTGTAGGTAGCACAACAGGCGTAGAGTAGTGTAGGTTGCACAACAGACGTAGAGTAGTGTAGGTAGCACAACAGACGTAGAGTAGTGTATGTAGCACAACAGGGGTTAGAGTAGGGTAGGTAGCACAACAGGCGTAGAGTAGTGTAGGTAGCACAACAGGCGTAGAGTAGTGTAAGTAGCACAACAGGCTTAGAGTAGTGTATGTAGCACAACAGGCGTATAGTAGTGTAGGTAGCACAACAGGCGTAGTGTAGGGTAGGTAGCACAAAAGGCTTAGAGTAGTGTAGGTAGCACAACAGGCATAGAGTAGTGTAAGTAGCACAACAGGCTTAGAGTAGTGTATGTAGCACAACAGACGTAGAGTAAGGTAGGTAGCACAACAGACGTAGAGCAGTGTAGGTAGCACAACAGGCGTAGAGTAGTGTAGGTAGCACAACAGGCGTAGAGTAGTGTAAGTAGCACAACAGGCTTAGAGTAGTGTATGTAGCACAACAGGCGTATAGTAGTGTAGGTAGCACAACAGGCGTAGTGTAGGGTTGGTAGCAGAACAGGCTTAGAGTAGTGTAGGTAGCACAACAGGCATAGAGTAGTGTAAGTAGCACAACAGGCTTAGAGTAGTGTATGTAGCACAACAGGCGTAGAGTAAGGTAGGTAGCACAACAGACGTAGAGCAGTGTAGGTAGCACAACAGGCATAGAGTAGTGTAGGTACCACAACAGGCGTAGAGTAGTGTAAGTAGCACAACAGGCTTAGAGTAGTGTATGTAGCACAACAGGCGTATAGTAGTGTAGGTAGCACAACAGGCGTAGAGTAGGGTAGGTAGCGCAAAAGGCTTAGAGTAGTGTAGGTAGCACAACAGGCATAGAGTAGTGTAAGTAGCACAACAGGCTTAGAGTAGTGTATGTAGCACAACAGGCGTAGAGTAGGGTATGTAGCACAACAGACGTAGAGCAGTGTAGGTAGAACAACAGGCGTAGAGTAGTGTAGGTAGCACAACTGGCGTAGAGTAGGGTAGGTAGCACAACAGGCGTAGAGTAGTGTAGGTAGCACAACAGGCATAGAGTAGTGTAGGTAGCACAACAGGCGTAGAGTAGTCGAGGTAGCACAACAGACGTAGAGTAGTGTAGGTAGCACAACAGACCTAGAGTAGTGTATGTAGCACAACAGACGTAGAGTAGAGTAGGTAGCACAACAGGCGTAGAGTAGTGTAGGTAGCACAACAGTCGTAGAGTAGTGTATGTAGCACAACAGGCGTAGAGTAGTGTAGGTAGCACAACAGGCGTAGAGTAGTGTAGGTAGCACAACAGGCGTAGAGTAGTATATGTAGCACAACAGGCGTGGGAAGTGAGTGTGGAGTGGCACAACAGGCGTAGGTGGTGTGGCACTGGTAGGGGCTGAGTATGCTGGCTTTGCTGTGAGCGTAGGAAGTAGTGTAGGTAGCACAACAGGCGTGGGAGTAGTGTAGGTAGCACAACGGGCGTAGAGTAGTGTATGTAGCACAACAGGCGTAGAGTAGGGTAGGTAGCACAACAGGCGTAGAGTAGTGTAGATAGCACAACAGGCGTAGAGTAGTATATGTAGCACAACAGGCGTAGAGTAGTGTATGTAGCACAACAGGCGTAGAGTAGTGTAGGTAGCACAACAGGCGTAGAGTTGTGTAGGTAGCACAACAGGCGTAGTGTAGTGTAGGTAGCACAACAGGCGAAGAGTAGTGTAGGTAGCACAACAGGCGTAGTGTAGTGTAGGTAGCACAACAGGCGTAGAGTAGTGTAGGTAGCACAACAGGCGTAGAGTAGGGTAGGTAGCACAACAGGCGTAGAATGGAGTATGTAGCACAACAGACGTTTAGTAGTGTATGTAGCACAACAGGGGTTAGAGTAGTGTAGGTAGCACAACAGGCGTAGAGTAGTGTAGGTAGTACAACAGGCCTACAGTAGTGTAGGTAGCACAACAGGCGTTGAGTAGTGTAGGTTGCACAACAGGCGTAGAGTAGTGTAGGTAGCACAACAGGCGTAGAGTAATGTGGGTAGCACAACAGGCGTAGAGTAGTGTAGGTAGCACAACAGGCGTAGAGTAGTGTAAGTAGCACAACAGGCTTAGAGTAGTGTATGTAGCACAACAGGCGTATAGTAGTGTAGGTAGCACAACAGGCGTAGTGTAGGGTTGGTAGCACAACAGGCTTAGAGTAGTGTAGGCAGCACAACAGGCATATAGTAGTGTAAGTAGCACAACAGGCTTAGAGTAGTGTATGTAGCACAACAGGCGTAGAGTAAGGTAGGTAGCACAACAGACGTAGAGCAGTGTAGGTAGCACAACAGTCGTAGAGTAGTGTTGGTAGCACAACAGGCGTAGAGTAGTGTAAGAAGCACAACAGGCTTAGAGTAGTGTATGTAGCACAACAGGCGTATAGTAGTGTAGGTAGCACAACAGGCGTAGAGTAGGGTAGGTAGCGCAACAGGCTTAGATTAGTGTAGGTAGCACAACAGGCATAGAGTATTGTAAGTAGCACAACAGGCTTAGAGTAGTGTATGTAACACAACAGGCGTAGAGTAGGGTAGGTAGCACAACTGGCGTAGAGTAGTGTAGTTAGCACAACGGGCGTAGAGTAGTGTAGGTAGCACAACAGGCGTAGAGTAGGGTAGGTAGCACAACAGGCGTAGAGTAGTGTAGGTAGCACAACAGGCATAGAGTAGTGTAGGTAGCACAACAGGCGTAGAGTAGTCTAGGTAGCACAACAGACGTAGAGTAGTGTAGGTAGCACAACAGACCTAGAGTAGTGTATGTAGCACAACAGACGTAGAGTAGAGTAGGTAGCACAACAGGCGTAGAGTAGTGTAGGTAGCACAACAGACGTAGAGTAGTGTATGTAGCACAACAGGCGTAGAGTAGTGTAGGTAGCACAACAGGCGTAGAGTAGTGTATGTAGCACTACAGGCGTAGAGTAGTGTATGTAGCACAACAGGCGTAGAGTAGTGTAGGTAGCACAACAGGCGTAAAGTAGTGTAGGTAGCACAACAGGCGTAGAGTAGTGTAGGTAGCACAACAGGCGTAGAGTAGTGTATGTAGCACAACAGGCGTAGAGTAGGGTAGGTAGCACAACAGGCGTAGAGTAGTGTAGATAGAACAACAGGCATAGAGTAGTATATGTAGCACAACATGTGTAGAGTAGTGTATGTATCACAACAGGCGTAGAGGAGTGTAGGTAGCACAACAGGCGTAGAGTTGTGTAGGTAGCACAACAGGCGTAGTGTAGTGTAGGTAGCACAACAGGCGAAGAGTAGTGTAGGTAGCACAACAGGCGTAGTGTAGTGTAGGTAGCACAACAGGCGTAGAGTAGTGTAGGTAGCACAACAGGCGTAGAGTAGGGTAGGTAGCACAACAGGCGTAGAATGGAGTATGTAGCACAACAGACGT
>JAHLWY010000351.1:0-109562 GCA_020002185.1 Paraescarpia echinospica | reverse complement strand
GCCTGGCTGGAGGCGTTCCTCAGCAACATTGACCTGTCTCACCCTGGCGCAGAGGAGCTTCTTGAGAAGGGTGACATCACAGTGGCACGGTCATTCATCCCCGGTGTATTCAGCGCAGTCAACAAAACCAAGGAGGAGACATTCGCCAAGTCAGCAGGAGGTCTAGTAGGGCAGTTCTCAATGTTCAGTGCCTATTAGCGTTGGTGCTGCACCGCATCCGCTCATGCCCAGTATTTTGAGAGGATGCTCGAGATGTGTGAACTCATTAATGACCCCGAGTGTCCAAAGGCAGGGAAGTATCGTGAACTCGAGGCTGCTGAGATTAAGAAGAACGAGGAAGCTGTGCAGCGAACACTCACTGTTATCCAGAACTTCACCAACCTCTTTGCCATCCCTAACAAAGACCGGCTCTACAATGTCGCATCAGGTGTTCCTGTTTCCCCAGAGGTCAAGATCAATGTCCTTCGAGCTGACACAGTTGGTAAAGAAGCCAAGAAGGCCTTCATCAGTGATCGTTTCCAGAATGGGTCATCTGAGGAGACCTTCTTTGAACCCAGCAAGAAGCAGAAGCTGAAGACGATGGAGGCTTCCAACAAGACAGTCAAGCTCACCTCCTCACAGGGAAAGCTCATCCAGTACCGTGAGCAGAGCAACCTGGCCTTTATGCTTCTTATCAAGTCACAGCTCCTGGATGAGCCTCTCGACCTTGATGAACTGATGCGGTAACCCCTCACCCCTGTTCCTCCCAGCCTCGGCACCCCCGATGGATTCTTCGTCAAAAACGAACAAGGCCTCCATGCTACACTTCTTGCTAGTTGACACCCCCGAGGAGGTGCCCTACCCAAAAGACGTGATCCACATCCATGATGGTATGGCTCTCTGGCACGTGCTCACCAATCTGCCCCAGATGTGCAGTGACATTTGCCTCCAGGTGCTGGACCAAATGACTGCAAAAAGAACTCTGTGTTCTCCACTGACTGCTATCATGCAGACTCTATCAAGGCACAGGAGAGATTGCGCTGTGGCTTCTTATATAAGTACAGCGGTTGTCATCGTGGAGGGAAGGCACATCTGCTGGAATCATCCAATGGTGAAGTGACTACGCGCGAGATCCGTTAGTTGTCCTCAGACCAGGAGGAGACGGACACCCGGGTGGTTCTCTACCTCCACTATGCCGCCAAGCAGGGGTACAAGTTGGCGGTAGGGAGAACTCCTGATAGTGACATATTCTTCATCCTGCTCCACCACTCGCACTCCATCAGCCTCACCATCTATCTCGACACCAGCATGGGCAAGCACCGCCAGATCTTCAATGTGACGGAGCTGGCTAAGTCACCGAAGCACGAGTACTGCACGACGCTGCTCGGGTTCTATGTGTTCTCAAGCAAGGACTGCACCAGCGCCTTCAATGGAAAAGGCAATGTGGCGCCCCGAAGAAGCTCCAGAAGAACCCCAAGTATTACGTTTTCAGATAACTTGGTGATGACTGGACAGTGAAGCCGGAAGTAATGGCAGATTTGGAGGCCTTCACCTGCCTCATGTATGGTCAGGCTCGCGAGACGTCAGTGGATGATGTGTAAGGCAAGATGCTCATGAAGATGGTGGGAGAAAATGAGAAGGTCACCACCAAGTCCAAGGTTGACCTGGCTCTCCTCTCACCCTACAAGAATAACCTAATTCCCCATGTTAGCCAGGTCAACTAACGACTAGCCAACTACAAGCGGGTCAACCAGCCTCGCTTCTGGTGACCCAAGCCCTACGATGATGGGCAGGGATGGGTGAAGATTGAAGAGAGTGTCCTGTCCATCTTTCCTCCCTCACTCATTAACTTGCTTGAGAAAGCTGCTGAGGAACAGGAGGGGAAAGAGGAAGATGATCAGGAGTTGACTATGGTGAGCTGCTTCTTGGCGATGATGATGATTAGTGTGTAGTGTCGAGGGTAAGTTACGGGTACATAGTACTTGAGTAGATGTATATCCTGATCATAGTGGGTTGATTTCGTGTAGTTTCCTTTCTTCTTGGACTCATAATTAGCCAATTTTCTGTCTAGTAGTGGCATATAATGTTGAGTCAGTGCTTATGCGCAATTACCTATCACCTATCCTTAACTTAATAAATGGCTCGATTTCAGGCATAAAAATATGGTATTATGTGCATGTTGAAGCAATAAATGTCTTTGAATCGTCAAAATAACCATCTCAAGCGATTCCTCATGCCACAATTATACAAAAAAGTGGGTTCATTTGTCTTTGTACGTTGAATGGTTCAAAAGTTATGGGTATCCTTGATTTTACCAGTCGCGTGTGACAAAATCCAAGATGGCCACCAAACGGACCCCTTTGGACATTATTTTGAAATGGGAACATCCAAATCTGTTTACTAGACACCTTCAGGGTTGCAAAAAAGTAAGTTTAATTTAGAAATTCATTGGGTGCATGGGGGGGGCATACCTTCTGACTGATTATGTGGCCATTTGTTGAGATATTGTAATGGTAATAATTACTATATTGGTGATAATTTCTGCCATTGGTTTGTTGTTCTGTGGTCATTTGTTGAGATAAGTGTCAGGGAACTTCCTGATTCTCATGGTGCAGGCAGCTGACAACAAATGAGCCATATCCAATTTGGTAAACAGTAAAACCTCACAAGGTGACCTCAATAGTGACTGTGATCGTAAAAGTGGGACTAATTTCCTATGCTTTACTGTTATGCAAATAATTTGGAACTGTCCTAGGCTGACCCTAATTACGAAGTGGCTGTAGTACCTTAAAGTGAGGTTTGACTATACATACATCTTTCTTTTGTCTCCACTTTTGAATGGCTTCTTTCTTCTTTTCCAGCAATCCTTTGTATTCGAGAAACCAGCCAATGTGTGTGTGGACTTCTTCCTCTGTCTTGGTCGGCAGACCAATCAGATAGTTTTTTATAGACGGATGCCCCTGAAACACACCATACAAACATATTTCACTGAGCTGAAAGTGTTCCATAGACAGATGGCCCCAAAGCACATCACACAAACACATTTAACTGGGTTATCATGATGGTCGCAGTCATGAAGTGTTTCATAGAAGGATGTACATGAGCTAGATCTCACCCATGTACAAGGCAACCATTAGGAAGAACAGTACAGGAGGTAGACTTCACCCCTGTACAAAGGAACCAGGAGGAAGAACAGTATATGAGCTAGACCTCACCCCTGTAGAAGGGAAATAGGAGGAAGAACAATACAGGAGCTAAACCTCACCCCTGTACAAGGGAACCACGAGGAAGAATAGTATAGGAGCTAGACCTCACTCCTATACAAGGGAACCATGAGGAAGAATAGTATAGGAGCTAGACCTCACTCCTATACAAGGGAACCACGAGGAAGAATAGTATAGGAGCTAGACCTCACCCCTATACAAGGGAACCACAAGGAAGAATAGTATAGGAGCTAGACCTCACACCTATACAAGGGAACCACGAGGAAGAATAGTATAGGAGCTAGACCTCACCCCTGTACAAGGGAAATAGTAGGAAGAACAATACAGGAGCTAAACCTCACCCCTGTACAAGGGAACCAGGAGGAAGAACAATACAGGAACTAGACCTTACCCCTGTACAAGGGAACCAGGAGGAAGAACAATGCAGGAGCTAGACCTCACTCCTATACAAGGGAACCACGAGGAATAATAGTATAGGAGCTAGACCTCACCCCTGTACAAGGGAACCAGGAGGAAGAATAGTATAGGAGCTAGACCTCACCCCTATACAAGGGAACCACAAGGAAGAATAGCATAGGAGCTAGACCTCACTCCTATACAAGGGAACCACGAGGAAGAATAGTATAGGAACTAGACCTCACCCCTGTACAAGGGAACCACGAGGAAGAATAGTATAGGAGCTAGACCTCACCTCTGTACAAGGGAACCAGGAGGAAGAATAGTATAGGAGCTAGACCTCACCCCTATACAAGGGAACCACGAGGAAGAATAGTATAGGAGCTAGACCTCACACCTGTACAAGGGAACCAGGAGGAAGAACAATGCAGGAGCTAGACCTCACCCCTATACAAGGGAACCACGAGGAAGAACAATGCAGGAGCTAGACCTCACTCTTATACAAGGGAACCACGAGGAAGAACAATGCAGGAGCTAGACCTCACCCCTATACAAGGGAACCAGGAGGAAGAACAATGCAGGAGCTAGACCTCACCCCTATACAAGGGAACCACGAGGAAGAACAATACAGGAGCTAGACCTCACCCCTATACAAGGGAACCACGAGGAAGAATAGTATAGGAACTAGACCTCACCCCTGTACAAGGGAACCAGGAGGAAGAACAATGCAGGAGCTAGACCTTACCCCTGTACAAGGGAACCACAAGGAAGAACAGTATAGGAGCTAGACCTCACTCCTTGTACAATGGAACTTGGAGGAAAAACAGTATAGGAGCTAGACCTCACCCCTGCACAAGGGAACCAGGCGGAAGAACAGTATATTAACTAGACCTCACCTCTGTACAAGGCAACCGACATGATACATTCTTAACATCCAAGCTATAAATCCTTACTTTGTGCGTGCTCTGAATGCGAATAAACGTGGTGTGATCAGTTTCATCCCATCCACCAGTTGGGCCGCCCGTATGATGTATAAACATCTACAAAACACGAGAAGGCACAGCATTATCACCTACAAAAACTAATATAGTAAAACCAGTCTAAAATGGCCATCCATCTGACTGACACAAAATGGCTTCATTAAACAGATAACCTAGATAGAGGCTGGTCAAATATGCAAATGTGGATTTCTGGCAAAACTGTATACATACATACATATAAAGGTTTTCAGAGTTATTATATTGGCAATATTAAACGAATAATTGTTTGTTTAGCATTTGATAGGAATTAATCTTTTCTGAGAAAGCCTTTAATAACTGATATTTCTTTTTGTGTGAACATTGGCCACTGCCGAGTTTGTTTGCCATTTTAGACTGTTGTAACTGGACGCATTACAAAGTAGAAGAGTGGCTGCTTCCGAGAATATGTAATGGAAAATCACACAGACTCTGTTAAAGTGGCCATTTCAAAGATGTGGCCACATACTAATGTACAGAAACGCAGTGCTAAAAGCAATGCTGACTACAGCAAACTGTGTGATGTTGATTCAAAATGACTTGCGTTGGCTACTGGGTTGTTATGGGAGCTATTCCCCACACAGGGAAGATATCAGATTATCTGGAGCTAAAGTACATTCAAGATGCACAATAACATGCAAACACTGTATAAAATTACAAAGGAAAGAAATGGTTACCAGTATGTAAATTTGTTGATTTATAATTTTGCCTTTTCAAAAAAATAACGCATGTTGAAAATTTTGTCATGATTGGTTAAAGGTTTGCTGAGATAAATTTATACAGGTATTGTTGGGAGCCAGACTCTTTACGGTAGCTTGACTGTACCATCCCAGAGTTCTCCTCTCAAGCTAGGGATGGTTATTATTAGATTACCCCTAGTTCGTTGCCAACCCAAGTGTACAGGAGTTCATTCAATCAAGTGTACTTTGTCCCACTTGCTGTCCTCATCAGTCTTGACTGTGGGAATGACATGTGTATACAACATCAAATCCATGAACTTGCGGCTAGCCCTGTCTGCCTCCGGTATAGTTGTTTACTACTTGGATGTTTAGTATTCAATTGAAATGTTTCGTGGGTAAAACATTCACATTGCGAAGTATGTGCAGGGTTTATTAAACACAATTTGGCGGGTGGTATACCACCATCATAATATATATTAGTATTAAGGACAAAATATGAAGAAATGAAGAACAAATGTTAACAGAATTACAGATCTAAGAAAAGCATATTTCTTTGATATATGATACCTCAAAGCTTTTGATTTCGGGAAGCAAGTCGTGCTCATTTTCTTCCTCAGAGGAGGGTGGAAGAGCATTTATAGGAGCAACATTAGGTTGGTATGATGAACTCTGCATCGTCCAAGACTCAATGCGTTTCTGGAGTGCTTGGATTTCTGCACACAAAGATTTCTCCTCTCGAATCATGTCTTTGTAACTGCAATGACAAGGAAAACAGGTAAGGAACATAAAGGAAAGGAATGAAATTAATACTGTATAATACTAAATAGAGTGGATCTATCCAACAACTGCCAACGTAAGTACCAAAATGTGACTATGCTCAGGAAAACTGTTGTTCTAATCATAAATTTATACAATATTGAAAATGAAAGTATAGTGCAATAATACTAATTTTGTGTGTGTGTGTGTGTGTGTGTGTGTGTGTGTGTGTGTGTGTGTGTGTGTGTGTGTGTGCATGCTGCATGCGTGTGGAGCGCATTGGTGGAGTCGCAAGAGCATCGGACTCTCAATCGAGAAAACCCGGGTTCGAATCCTGTGTTGTTGTGTCGAACCTTGGGCAAGTTTGTTTACTCTAAGTTGCTCCAGTTCACTCAGCTGTATGAATGAGTAACTGGCTATAGACAGTGGTGGATGCTTGTGTATGAATAGTCTTCGCTCATTAATTGCAGCATTGCTGAATGTTTCCCAGAGAAGTCGAGATGGTGTTCAATTGAACTGGTTTGCCAGGGAGTGAAGAGTAAAGCGCTTTGAGCAGTCCTAAGGACTGGATACTGTCCAGAACTTACTTTTTATCATAACATTTTTGTGTCACATCTGTCACACTTATAAATCTGTGTCCAGCCAAAAATTCTACAATGATCATTCTTTTTTTGCTTGTAGAGATGTATCGTGATGGTACTGACCAGATAAAATTTGAAATATTAGGTTTTCTTTCGAAATGGTCAAATGATGGTTTAGGTTAGATGCATTAAAAGCACAATAACATAAATATAAGCAACAGTTTTGCTACATCTAACCCTGCCTGATACACACAATACACATGATTGATGCATGTAATACATGTTCCTGATTGACAGGATACATGTTATATTTTACAAAATGATACAACTGATACATGCAATACGCCTGACACAACTGATACCCACTTGGCAGCCTGCTGAGCCTTCATCTCTGTGATATTTGTTTCAATGTCTTCCATGAACTCTTTCAGTTTGATGACAACTACAAAACAGAAAACAGTAGCCATTACTCAGTAGACATAGCACAAATATTCTGCCTTCTTGGAAATATACTTTTAGTGACTTTTATAAGATTTTGGTGGCAGATACCAAGTTCTAACACTTTCAACGAAACCACCTTAAAATTGAAATGTTTCCATCAATCATTGATGTTAATGCATAATTCTGCTAAAACACAAGGAAGCACTGTGATTAGACTGAGATTCTGTTGCTGCCAATTTCATTACACAATTTCAACAAACTTAAATTTACATTATTATTTATAATATCATACAATGTAACACTGTATTGAATTACAGAACATTCATCATGATAGTTCATAGTTTACTGAATCAATAATTATTTCTTTTAAACATATCCAACACAATGATAACCTTGATAGAGGCTTTCACCTGCATATTATGCAAGCCTCGTTAGTACATTGTGGTTGAATGACACCATTGTACACGAGGCTGTTCATAACTGCCCTTGTCTTCATTGACCGGTGTCTTTTTTTAATGCAAATCCAAATGGCTTCTCTCATAAGTCATTTCCTCCTGTTTGCCTCCCTGTCTACTATTTATGCTCCCTTCCTCTCTATGATCTGTTTTCTGTTGAACTTGTTCCTAGATCACAGTTAGACTGGGATTATTTCAGGACACAATCTGACACTTACCTTGAGGTGACGGAAACCGACGTGCATTGACAGTCTTGCTAAAGTTTGACACCATCAATTTGATCTTCTTCAAATCCTGTCTGATCCGGGTCTCTAAAAAAGGTCGGTAACAATTATACAATCCATGTAACTTTATTTCTACATCTACATCTACAGTAACTTTACAAAATACATAATTCAGATATTTCAGTTCAACAGCAATCTTTTACATTGTGTTATGCATTCTAAGACGAAGCTAGCGACTTCAGGGAATCCCACATTTTCATGAGCGGCTGAGCGGTATTGTGTATTCAAATAATGACTTCTACTTCCCGAACATTACACATAACATGAGCAAACTTGTTGGGTGAAACAAAAACTGGCCGAGCTTAACTTAATTTCACAAAGCGATCTGCCAGGAGGTACTGAGACTGATATATTCATCAGCATCCCCTGGCACAAGAAGATGTGTCCATATATAGCTGGATTACTACAAATTTTACAAATATCCCCATAGAGCAGGTAACAGGTGTAGATTTAATCAAATGTTGGATAAGCTAAAGGCTTGTATGACCATAGTCACCACCTGGGATTTTAGTTCTGGATAGCAATGTACTGACCAACTATTTTGTTTTGATCAATGTGACTCGGAGCTTGGTTTTCAATTATTTAGGCACAATAAAATTACCTTATTATTAAAGAACCCACCTTCAGCTTTCCGGGACACAGCCAGATTCACGTCATACTCCCGCAGTTCAGGATATGAATAACCAGCAACCAACTTGCGCAGGAAAATCAGAGGACCCAAATCCTTCTCCAACGACTGAATTCTGAAACCATGTTTCGATCATCTTTGTTGAAGTAACAGATATGGCAATCAAAAGTACATGTTCATTTTAGACTTCCATGATAACACGACTGACTTCATACACTTCCTAAATGAACCAGTGTTTGTAACTTTGTTCCGGGCTTATAATGCATATATGTAGATGGTGAATGCTAGCATTCAGACATCGCATTCTTGTGTATTGTAGACAGATGCTCTACTTATGTGTACTACAAATATGAATACACTTATTTCAGATAAAACAATCGGTACATCAATTATAACAGATATAAAAAACGTAGCTTTTAAAAGTAAATAACTTTGAAATATAAAAGATACAATATAAATAAAATAGGTAATAAGTTAAAAAGTTAATAAATAAGTTATAAAATTATACTAAATTATTAAATAGTATAATTAAATAACTGACTACCATAGTAAAGCATACTCAGTAACCTTCCATAGGGACTAGTAAAGCAAACTAACATAGTAAAGTTTACTCAATAAACATTTCATGTTCAGATCTGTTAGCACAAAGCTAGGAGAGCAGCTTTTTTTACTCACACAGAGTTGTTATAGATACTATAAATGACTAATGGAAAATTGGAAATTGTTCTACACGTCCGTTAAGACATTTTTTATTCAGCCTCAACATTTATTATCTGGTATTTATGCACACTTCTATACACATTTTCCACAATGAGGTTACATATTTATTCAACTTACTTGATCTTCAAATGATTCATATCTTGAAGCAGCTGCTGAATTTTGAGCTTGTCCACGGTTTGCCCATTGCGTGTATTGGCCTAAAAAAGAATATTTCAATTAACAGATGATCTCATAAGTTCACAAAACCCTAAAAACCATTGTCCGTTTAGCATCGACTAAAAACCCCAGAGCCCCCACTGATACATGTTCACGCAATTGTTTGCGTGAACATGTTTCACTCACTAGGTGGCACTAATTTATTTTTGCCATGATACATGGTGATGACCAAATCACCCACCGTCTACGTAAGTCCAAATAAAATAATACCCGTCTTTCCAGTAACCCAACCATCCCTAGTATTTCCGTGTGACCATATGCATTTTTTCAAGAACAAAATAAAAATATTTTTTATGATGCCGACCCTCGACCTTTGCATCTGACCAAAAACTTTTCTTTTAATATTACGTTATATTCCAGCAAAAGATTATTATAACGATCATTCAACATGATAACAAATTCAGATAATCATTGCAAAAGTCTTGAAAAGTAACAAGAATATACTTTTTGGAATGGAAATTTTGTAATTGTGCAAAATGGATGGAATTCCACGTAGTCAACATTTTGACACAGGATTTTTGTTTTCGAATGGAAACTCTGTAAACGCTGAAAGAGTAGAATTACCAACACGGTAAATGATGCGGACTTTATTGGCGATATTTAAAAATAAACATGATTATTATGCAACAGAATTTGTTTATTTTGGTGGATTTGTGACGCAGGATTTTTAAAATGCACAAGGCAAATCGTTGCGAAGTGTCATGACGCCCCTGCTACCTCATGTCAACCGACGTAAACAGGGACGATAATGTTGAATAATGGAACTAATGCACCGAGGTATCAAAGTTAGGCAAAACTCAAGTTATAAAGGCAAAATCGAGGTGGGTCCGGATTCTACACAAGTGCCAAATATACTTGTCACATCGTTAGAACACACATACATGTATAGATTCTGGTTTCGAACACAAAACTAAAGGAATAACAACAGCCTACGTTACACTGGCTCAAAGTGATATAGTCTGGGTTTCATAGTTCTAACAAATTTCGTTGGATTGTGTCATATATGGCGCTAGCTAAAATCGTTGAACAAAAATAATTAGTGACACTGAGCTTGCATAGTCAGTCCACGGCCAGGGGGATTGAGTTTTTTTAATATATTGTCAATGTTGGCTGTGATATTACATTAATTGCGTACATAGTACTAGTAGATAGCCTTAGGCTTGATTCTATTTCAGTGTTTATAAATGATGCACACTGTAGCTTCTAATGTGATTTTATTTTAAAGGGTATGAAGGATTGCATTCGGTTGCTTTTGTTTGACTGTAACTCACATTGATGACAGACCAATTAAATGTACAATTCCTTATTCTGTAACTCACATTGCTGAAAGACCATTTAAATGTGCAGTGTGTTACAGCTTGTTTTGCTGCTATTAAAGTAAACAGTGGGTTGTATGGTTTAACTAGAAGCCATAGTTTCTCTTGATATTTCATGTTCAATTAATAAAACAAATGTATTTTAGCACGATGACAGTGTTTTCTTTATCACATTAAGATACATATAACAGTACCTCCGAGTTTCATTCAAATGTGTCCATTTTATACTAACCTCAGCAATGCAAGGACATTTTTATAGACTGACGAAAATAAAATAAACTATAACAATAAGTCTGCGTACCTTATTTGTTTTGCATTAAAATGTTTTAAAAAATAAAATGGTTTTCCTACCTACCTACCTACCCTATTTTAAAAATCATTGTTATAGGAAACACAACTATATTTTATTTAGGCATAATGCTTAACATATTTTGGGAATTTTCAAACTTATGGGAATACCGCTAAACTGTTGTGACTCCTTATTACACATGCCACTGTCCATTAAACAACTTAATTAATGCTGCCTGCTGCCACAGTGTCATTTTAGAATAAGTAATGTGTATGCATGTATTATTTATCTGCTCTTTTTATCGAATGGTTTTATGGTTTTATTTAACAAGATTGCCATCCAGAGAATTAACTCTAGATGGCAGGTGGACAAGGAAGCCCTTTGGCTTATCGAGAGTCCAACCCTTTTATCTACATATATCCAGCCCTTCCGAGGTTAGTGTCGATTTTATTTTTAAACATATTCACACTACTAGCGCCCACACAATCATCAGATAATCTGTTCCATTCATTCAGTCTTTCGTGAAAATGAGAACTTTCTTACGTCTAATCTACACTGCTCCTTTACTAATGTAACTTCATGTCCTCTAGTCTTTCTATCTTTCTTAACTGAAAAAAAACATATTTCTATCAATATTTTCATAACCATTCAATATTTTAAACACTTCTATCTGATCTCCTCTCAATCTCCTGGTCTCTAGTATTGTTAAACCACATTCTTTTAGGCGTTTTTCATAACTAAGATCCCTCAGTTTTGGTATCATTTTAGTCGCTCTCCTCTGTACTCTTTCTAGCATATCTATGTCCTTCTTGCGGTATGGCCTCCACGCTTGTATACAATATTCTAAATGACGCCTAACTATTGTTTTGTACAGCGGTATTATTAGTTCTTTTTCTTTATATGCTATATTTCGCCTAATCAATCCAAGGATTTGATTTCCCTTTGAAGCTGCAATTCCACACTGCTCTGAAACCTTCATGTCAGCACTAATTGTCAGCCCTTTTTCTTTACAGTAGTACTTAGTACAGTTCCCCATATTGTATATTCTACATATTCGTTCCCATGTCCTGTGTGAAGGCATTTACATTTCCCAAAATTGAACAACATTTGCCACTTTTCAGACCATTTGATCAACCTGTGAAGATCATCTTGTAAATGCTGTCTATCTCCATCACTTTTAATCCTTCTAAACACTTTTTTATAATCTGCAAATTTCAACACCTTGCTAGCTATACCATCGTCCAAATCGTTTATATATATATTAAGAATAATATAGGTCCCAGTACTGATCCCTGTGGAACCCCACTCAAAGCTGATTTCCAGTTTGAAGCCTCCCCATCAACAACTACCCATTGTCTTCTGTCAATCAGCCATTTTTCTATCCAGTTAATTATACCACTTCCTATGCCATGGGCCTTTAGTTTAAGCAGTAATCTTTGATGTGGCACTTTGTCGAAAGCTTTTTGAAAATCTAAGTAGATGATATCTACTGGTGATCCATCATCTACCCACTTAGTGATATCTTCCAAAAAACATAACATTTGTTAAGCATGACCTCGCTTTTAGAAACCCATGTTGAGATGGGTTTATCAAGTTATGTTTAACAAGAAAATCCACCATGTGATCTTTAATTAGTCTTTCTAATAATTTACAAATCACCGATGTTAAACTAACTGGTCTATAATTATTTGACTTGTTTCTCGAACCTTTTTTAAATAACGGTATAATGTTTGCTTCTTTCCATTCTAAAGGAACCACTCCCTCTTCTAATGACAAGTTGAAAACTGTTGCAAGCGGTATGCTAATTTGTTCTACAATTTTCAATAGTAGTTTGGGTGGAATACCATCCACTCCAGGTGATTTATTATCCTTCATAGCCCTAATTTTCTTAGCTACCATTTCTGGGGTTACAATTAACTGTCTTAAACAGTCTGATTCTGCCCCCTTAAACTTAGCCTCTGGTACTGGCAATGAACTAGTGTCTTCTCTGGTAAACACTGAACTAAAATACTCATTCAGGTCTTCTGCCATTAAGAATCCTTCTGATATTATATTTCCAGCACTATCTTCTAGAGGACCGACCTTATCCTGAACTTTCTGTTTGCTTCGAACATACGCATAAAAACTCTTGCTGTCATGTTTTATATTACAAGCTAATTTTTGTTCATAGCTTCTCTTTGAATTTTTTATTTCAGCTGTAGCTTGGCTTAGTGCTTCTTTATAAATGTTGTAGTCTTCGTCATTTCCAGTACGTCTATATGATTTCCACATCATTTGTTTATACTTAATTTTTCTAATGGCTTCTTTCGATAAGTCTTTCTTTTTGGACCGTTTCCCGTGTTTTTTTAAGGGAACAAATTTAACAAGATTTTAACAAGATTTAACAAGATTGCCATCCAGAGAATTAACTCTAGATGGCAGGTGGACAAGGAAGCCCTTTGGCTTATCGAGAGTCCAACCCTTTTATCTACATATATCCAGCCCTTCTGAGGTATGTGTCGATTTTATTTTTAAACATATTCACACTACTAGCACCCACACAATCATCAGATAATCTGTTCCATTCATTTACAGTCCTTTGTGAAAATGAGAACTTTCTCACGTCTAATCTACACTGCTCCTTTACTAATGTAACTTTATGTCCTCTAGTCTTTCTATCTTTCTTAACTGAAAAAAACATATTTCTATCAATATTTTCATAACCATTCAATATTTTAAACACTTCTATCTGATCTCCTCTCAATCTCCTGGTCTCTAGTGTTGTTAAACCACATTCTTTTAGGCGTTTTTCATAACTAAGATCCCTCAGTTTTGGTATCATTTTAGTCGCTCTCCTCTGTACTCTTTCTAGCATATCTATGTCCTTCTTGCGGTATGGCCTCCACGCTTGTATACAATATTCTAAATGAGGCCTAACTATTGTTTTGTACAGCGGTATTATTAGTTCTTTTTCTTTATATGCTATATTTCGCCTAATCAATCCAAGGATTTGATTTCCCTTTGAAGCTGCAATTCCACACTGCTCTGAAACCTTCATGTCAGCACTAATTGTCAGCCCTAAGTCTTTTTCTTTTACAGTAGTACTTAGTACAGTTCCCCCCATTGTATATTCTACATATTCGTTCCCATGTCCTGTGTGAAGGCATTTACATTTCCCAAAATTGAACAACATTTGCCACTTTTCAGACCATTTGATCAACCTGTCAAGATCATCTTGTAAATGCTGTCTATCACCATCACTTTCAATCCTTCTAAACACTTTTGTATCATCTGAAAATTTCAACACCTTGTTAGCTATATCATCATCCAAATCGTTTATATATATTAAGAATAATATAGGTCCCAGTACTGATCCCTGTGGAACCCCACTCAAAACTGATTTCCAGTTTGAAGCCTCCCCATCAACAACTACCTGTTGTCTTCTGTCAATCAGCCATTTTTCTATCCAGTTAATTATACCATTTCCTATGCCATGGGCTTTTAGTTTAAGTAATCTCTGATGTGGCACTTTGTCGAAAGCTTTTAAAAAATCTAAGTAGAAGATATCTACTGGTGATCCATCATCTACCCACTTAGTGATATCTTCCAAAAAACATAACATATTTGTTAAGCATGACCTCGCTTTTAGAAACCCATGTTGAGATGGGTTTATCAAGTTATGTTTAACAAGAAAATCCACCATGTGATCTTTAATTAGTCTTTCTAATAATTTACAAGTCACTGATGTTAAACTCACTTGTCTATAGTTCTCTGACTTGTTTCTCGAACCTTTTTTAAATAACGGTATAATGTTTGCTTCTTTCCATTCTAAAGGAACCACTCCCTCTTCTAATGACAAGTTGAAAACTGTTGCAAGCGGTATGCTAATTTGTTCTACAATTTCCACTAGTAGTTTGGGTGGAATACCATCCACTCCAGGTGATTTATTTTCCTTCATAGCCCTAATTTTCTTAGCTACCATTTCTGGGGTTATAATTAACTGTCTTAAATATTCTGATTCTGCCCCCTTGAACTTAGCCTCTGGTACTGGCAGTGAACTAGTGTCTTCTCTGGTAAACACTGAACTAAAATACTCATTTAGGTCTTCAGCCATTAAGAATCCTTCTGATATTATATTTCCAGCACTATCTTCTAGAGGACTGACCTTATCCTGAACTTTCTGTTTGCTTCGAACATACGCATAAAAACTCTTGCTGTCATGTTTTATATTACAAGCCAATTTATGTTCATAGCTTCTCTTTGAATTTCTAATTTCAGCTGTAGCTTGGTTTAGTGCTTCTTTATAAAGATTGTAGTCTTCGTCATTGCCAGTACGTCTATAAGACTTCCACATCATTTGTTTATACTTAATTTTTCTAATGGCTTCTTTCGATAAGTATTTCTTTCTGGTCCGTTTCCCTTGTTTTTTGAAGGGAACAAATTTATCTACGATGCACTCTATTTCATTCTTTAAGATATTCCAGCATTCTGTTGCTGTCTTATTCTTCAGTGTATTATTCCAGTCTATCTTTGCTAAATATTTCCTCATTTCCTTATATCTTCCTTTGTGGAAATTTCTCCTCAACTGCTTTTTATTATTTCTTTCTGATTTTACTTTAATGGTAAAGTAAAATTTAAAAGTTGTACGCTGCATAGAACACATCGTCCAGTTGCGGCCGCTATGCTGTAAAAGTAGGAAAGGTTTGGTAATAACTTCATCACAATAAGGGTATATGACGCTGTTAGTTTATAAAGAAGGGACGTTTATCATCATCACACGCTGTACGCGTAATGGTACACCAGTTATGCGTCTAATAAGTCTTATCCAATATGCATCGCATGCTACTGTCTAGCCAAGTGCGTGATATGCTATTTCAGCTAAGCAATGCGGCTTGTAGTACTTTGTCTCAATAAAGATATGTGCACAGCTACTGCATGGCCTTTTGTTTTACAGAATACATCGGTAATAGTGTCCACCCATATTACACACACACACACACACACGCACGCACGCGCTCACACACACGCGCGCGCATACACGATCACACGCGCGCGCGCACACCCACATACACGCACACACACACACACACACACACACACACACACACAGACACACACACACACAATTGCCAAAGCCTCCACTGATGCCGGAATATAAAATTTATATTGGGTGGTCTGAGCCGGGGCTTCAGCACGACTTTGGTATTGGATCATTCCGAAAGACACAAACAAGACGGGGGGGGGGGGTGCTGCTGAAGACGTTTGCTCCGTTATACTAGTTGCGACACGGTGACAGATACCGGTGCCAAACCACAGGCCGGTCGACACCAGGATTCGAACAACGGTTCCTCCGACCTACAGTCGTGATGTGCGCACGCGCACGCGGACAAGCATACGCACACACACACACATACACACGCACACATATACACACACGTGCGCTCGCACGCACACAGCGCACAGTTCCAAGCGAATTTCAATGCTTGAAATCAACAGTTTAAATAAAGGTGAATCTCTAAGCAAAACGCAGCTTGAGTTAGCATGCACTGATCACACACGATCAATACATTACAGGAGAGACATCTGTAGTACACTGGTCATACCTGGAGTTATTTCACTTGGTCAAGGAGGTTACTATCCCACGATGGAACTAGACTAACACTATTGTCGAATCGAATATTTAATAAGATTGAACAAGATTGCCATTCAAAACAGAATCCCAAATGGCAAGAGGGGAAGGAAACATTTGGCTTATCGAGAGTCCCAATTTAATTGTCTATGTGTACCCCCGCCCTTCTGAAATATTTGCCATTTTATTTACATATATTTACGTACTGCATTAGCGTTTACATAACAACAACAATAATATTAATGCTAATAGGTAGCCCTTATATAGTAGCGCAAATATGTTTAGGCACAAAACTCAATGCGCATCTACATATCATTCATACACATATATATACATTTATATAACATAACTATAGAAATACTCAGAAAGAATGGACCGCCTAGACTAGTGGGAACTCCTGTTGGAACAGATATATCTTTTACCGAGATTTAAACTAAGATAAAGTAGGGAGATGCCGCAGCCTGACAGGCAGTGCATTTCAAACAATGGTTGCAATGAAGCTGAAAGAGCACTTACTAATAGACTTAAGTTTACTCTACGCAAACAAATGAGCAGAACGTCTATATATTGTACCGATACAATTTCACCAACTCACTTCATTTTAAGTCATATTAATATAGTCATGTTCATTCCCCGTCGCTTCAGTTTATGCAGCTATATACTGAGAGTCTGGCGTGTATATATGTATGATTAATTGTGCGCTGTAACTACAACATAGCTGAATGCTTTCCCGATAAGTCGCAACGATATTCGCATGAACAGTTCTACAGATCCATGTATATTAAAATGTCAACGAACATTTGCAGGAATATATCTTAATTCATTGTCTGTGATTACGTGTGCCCATTTAAACGTCGCCTATTAAAATTAAAATCGTCAATTATGGTGAACGATTTAGATTATAGAGTTTTATTATAACAAACCATTAAAAAAAAGTGTTATCATAATACGCCCACGAACAGCATACACATTGATTTATTTACTTTTAAATAATTTCACAACACAGTTTTTTAGCTAGGCCAATGAGACACATTGTATATGAAGACGTATCCTGCAATAACCGAGAAGAAATCGAAAAAATTCTACTACATTTGGGAACCGTTTTTCTCTAACATCATTATGAGCGCCTATGTTCGATCTGGCTCTTTAAAATCAATTTTGCTCGTTAACAGTGATCTTGTAAACTTATCGCTGTGAACACGAGGACGCCCCACCGGGACACTTTCGTTGAGTCTCTTTGAAAATGGTGTCCTCTTTGATACGGCGGCGCCATTTTGCATTTTAAAAATATCATTAAATTTAACAACGGATTCTATTTAATGACAGAATGTTTCATTATCTTAGTGAAACGGCCCACAGGATAACAAAATAGTGATTTATCATTTCAGATTTTTTTCGGATGTATAAATATGGTTATTTGTTACAGCGCAACCATCCTACCGCCTCGCACTTACATCGGGTAGAAAGGTTTCCGGCGATGGGTGGACTTGGCTTGCCACAGGAAAACCGTTCACCTACAATGGATGGTGGGCCGGAGAACCGAGCGGTTCTGAAAGTTTGTGCATTTATAACGGACGTGGAAGTGGATTGGCTTTGAATGACATCCCCAGCAATGAGATGTTCTATGTACTCTGTGAATTTCCTTTAGCGCCCTAATGGCCGACGAACAACTGGAAGTTAACAAAGTTGTACGCTGCATAGAACACAGCGTCCAGGTGCGGCCGCTATGCTGTAAAAGTAGGAAAGCTTTGGTAATAACTTCATCACAATAAGGGTATATGACGCTGTTAGTTTATAAAGAAGGGACGTTTATCATCATCACACGCTTTACGCGTAATGGTATACCAGTTATGCGTCTAATAAGTCTTATCCAACATGCATCGCATGCTACTGTCTAGCCAAGTGCGTGATATGCTATTTCAGCTAAGCAATGCGGCTTGTAGTACTTTTCTCAATAAAGATATGTGCACAGCTACTGCATGGCCTTTTGTTTTACAGAATACATCGGTAATAGTGTCCACCCATATTACACACACACACACACGCACGCGCTCACACACACGCGCGCGCATACACGATCACACGCGCGCGCGCACACCCACATACACGCACACACACTCACACACACACACACACACACACACACACACACACACACACACACACACAATTGTCAAAGCATCCACTGATGCCGGAATATAAAATTTATATTGGGTGGTCTGAGCCGGGGCTTCAGCACGACTTTGGTATTGGATCATTCCGAAAGACACAAACAAGACGGGGGGGGGGGGGTGCTGCTGAAGACGTTTGCTCCGTTATACTAGTTGCGACACGGTGACAGATACCGGTGCCAAACCACAGGCCGGTCGACACCAGGATTCGAACAACGGTTCCTCCGACCTACAGTCGTGATGTGCGCACGCGCACGCGGACAAGCATACGCACACACACACACACATACACACGCACACATATACACACACGTGCGCTCGCACGCACACAGCGCACAGTTCCAAGCGAATTTCAATGCTTGAAATCAACAGTTTAAATAAAGGTGAATCTCTAAGCAAAACGCAGCTTGAGTTAGCATGCACTGATCACACACGATCAATACATTACAGGAGAGACATCTGTAGTACACTGGTCATACCTGGAGTTATTTCACTTGGTCAAGGAGGTTACTATCCCACGATGGAACTAGACTAACACTATTGTCGAATCGAATATTTAATAAGATTGAACAAGATTGCCATTCAAAACAGAATCCCAAATGGCAAGAGGGGAAGGAAACATTTGGCTTATCGAGAGTCCCAATTTAATTGTCTATGTGTACCCCCGCCCTTCTGAAATATTTGCCATTTTATTTACATATATTTACGTACTGCATTAGCGTTTACATAACAACAACAATAATATTAATGCTAATAGGTAGCTCTTATATAGTAGCGCAAATATGTTTAGGCACAAAACTCAATGCGCATCTACATATCATTCATACACATATATATACATTTATATAACATAACTATAGAAATACTCAGAAAGAATGGACCGCCTAGACTAGTGGGAACTCCTGTTGGAACAGATATATCTTTTACCGAGATTTAAACTAAGATAAAGTAGGGAGATGCCGCAGCCTGACAGGCAGTGCATTTCAAACAATGGGTGCAATGAAGCTGAAAGAGCACTTACTAATAGACTTAAGTTTACTCTACGCAAACAAATGAGCAGAACGTCTATATATTGTACCGATACAATTTCACCAACTCACTTCATTTTAAGTCATATTAATATAGTCATGTTCATTCCCCGTCGCTTCAGTTTATGCAGCTATATACTGAGAGTCTGGCGTGTATATATGTATGATTAATTGTGCGCTGTAACTACAACATAGCTGAATGCTTTCCCGAGAAGTCGCAACGATATTCGCATGAACAGTTCTACAGATCCATGTATATTAAAATGTCAACGAACAGTTGCAGGAATATATCTTAATTCATTGTCTGTGATTACGTGTGCCCATTTAAACGTCGCCTATTAAAATTAAAATCGTCAATTATGGTGAACGATTTAGATTATAGAGTTTTATTATAACAAACCAGAAAACGGAAAGTGTTATCATAATACGCCCACGAACAGCATACACATTGATTTATTTACTTTTAAATAATTTCACAACACAGTTTTTTAGCTAGGCCAATGAGACACATTGTATATGAAGACGTATCCTGCAATAACCGAGAAGAAATCGAAAAAAACTACATTTGGGAACCGTGTTTCTCTAACATCATTATGAGCGCCTATGTTCGATCTGGCTCTTTAAAATCAATTTTGCTCGTTAACAGTGATCTTGTAAACTTATCGCTGTGAACACGAGGACGCCCCACCGGGACACTTTCGTTGAGTCTCTTTGAAAATGGTGTCCTCTTTGATACGGCGGCGCCATTTTGCATTTTAAAAATATCATTAAATTTAACAACGGATTCTATTTAATGACAGAATGTTTCATTATCTTAGTGAAACGGCCCACAGGATAACAAAATAGTGATTTATCATTTCAGATTTTTTTCGGATGTATAAATATGGTTATTTGTTACAGCGCAACCATCCTACCGCCTCGCACTTACATCGGGTAGAAAGGTTTCCGGCGATGGTGGACTTGGCTTGCCACAGGAAAACCGTTCACCTACAATGGATGGTGGGCCGGAGAACCGAGCGGTTCTGGAAGTTTGTGCATTTATAACGGACGTGGAAGTGGATTGGCTTGGAATGACGTCCCCAGCAATGAGATGTTCTATGTACTCTGTGAATTTCCTTTAGCGCCCTAATGGCCGACGAACAACTGGAAGTTAACAAAGTTGTACGCTGCATAGAACACATCGTCCAGTTGCGGCCGCTATGCTGTAAAAGTAGGAAAGCTTTGGTAATAACTTCATCACAATAAGGGTATATGACGCTGTTAGTTTATAAAGAAGGGACGTTTATCATCATCACACGCTGTACGCGTAATGGTACACCAGTTATGCGTCTAATAAGTCTTATCCAATATGCATCGCATGCTACTGTCTAGCCAAGTGCGTGATATGCTATTTCAGCTAAGCAATGCGGCTTGTAGTACTTTGTCTCAATAAAGATATGTGCACAGCTACTGCATGGCCTTTTGTTTTACAGAATACATCGGTAATAGTGTCCACCCATATTACACACACACACACACGCACGCGCTCACACACACGCGCGCGCATACACGATCACACGCGCGCGCGCACACCCACATACACGCACACACACACACACACACACACACACACACACACACACACACACACACAATTGCCAAAGCCTCCACTGATGCCGGAATATAAAATTTATATTGGGTGGTCTGAGCCGGGGCTTCAGCACGACTTTGGTATTGGATCATTCCGAAAGACACAAACAAGACGGGGGGGGGGGGGTGCTGCTGAAGACGTTTGCTCCGTTATACTAGTTGCGACACGGTGACAGATACCGGTGCCAAACCACAGGCCGGTCGACACCAGGATTCGAACAACGGTTCCTCCGACCTACAGTCGTGATGTGCGCACGCGCACGCGGACAAGCATACGCACACACACACACACATACACACACACATATACACACACGTGCGCTCGCACGCACACAGCGCACAGTTCCAAGCGAATTTCAATGCTTGAAATCAACAGTTTAAATAAAGGTGAATCTCTAAGCAAAACGCAGCTTGAGTTAGCATGCACTGATCACACACGATCAATACATTACAGGAGAGACATCTGTAGTACACTGGTCATACCTGGAGTTATTTCACTTGGTCAAGGAGGTTACTATCCCACGATGGAACTAGACTAACACTAGTGTCGAATCGAATATTTAATAAGATTGAACAAGATTGCCATTCAAAACAGAATCCCAAATGGCAAGAGGGGAAGGAAACATTTGGCTTATCGAGAGTCCCAATTTAATTGTCTATGTGTACCCCCGCCCTTCTGAAATATTTGCCATTTTATTTACATATATTTACGTACTGCATTAGCGTTTACATAACAACAACAATAATACTAATGCTAATAGGTAGCTCTTATATAGTAGCGCAAATATGTTTAGGCACAAAACTCAATGCGCATCTACATATCATTCATACACATATATATACATTTATATAACATAACTATAGAAATACTCAGAAAGAATGGACCGCCTAGACTAGTGGGAACTCCTGTTGGAACAGATATATCTTTTACCGAGATTTAAACTAAGATAAAGTAGGGAGATGCCGCAGCCTGACAGGCAGTGCATTTCAAACAATGGTTGCAATGAAGCTGAAAGAGCACTTACTAATAGACTTAAGTTTACTCTACGCAAACAAATGAGCAGAACGTCTATATATTGTACCGATACAATTTCACCAACTCACTTCATTTTAAGTCATATTAATATAGTCATGTTCATTCCCCGTCGCTTCAGTTTATGCAGCTATATACTGAGAGTCTGGCGTGTATATATGTATGATTAATTGTGCGCTGTAACTACAACATAGCTGAATGCTTTCCCGATAAGTCGCAACGATATTCGCATGAACAGTTCTACAGATCCATGTATATTAAAATGTCAACGAACATTTGCAGGAATATATCTTAATTCATTGTCTGTGATTACGTGTGCCCATTTAAACGTCGCCTATTAAAATTAAAATCGTCAATTATGGTGAACGATTTAGATTATAGAGTTTTATTATAACAAACCATTAAAAAAAAGTGTTATCATAATACGCCCACGAACAGCATACACATTGATTTATTTACTTTTAAATAATTTCACAACACAGTTTTTTAGCTAGGCCAATGAGACACATTGTATATGAAGACGTATCCTGCAATAACCGAGAAGAAATCGAAAAAATTCTACTACATTTGGGAACCGTGTTTCTCTAACATCATTATGAGCGCCTATGTTCGATCTGGCTCTTTAAAATCAATTTTGCTCGTTAACAGTGATCTTGTAAACTTATCGCTGTGAACACGAGGACGCCCCACCGGGACACTTTCGTTGAGTCTCTTTGAAAATGGTGTCCTCTTTGATACGGCGGCGCCATTTTGCATTTTAAAAATATCATTAAATTTAACAACGGATTCTATTTAATGACAGAATGTTTCATTATCTTAGTGAAACGGCCCACAGGATAACAAAATAGTGATTTATCATTTCAGATTTTTTTCGGATGTATAAATATGGTTATTTGTTACAGCGCAACCATCCTACCGCCTCGCACTTACATCGGGTAGAAAGGTTTCCGGCGATGGGTGGACTTGGCTTGCCACAGGAAAACCGTTCACCTACAATGGATGGTGGGCCGGAGAACCGAGCGGTTCTGAAAGTTTGTGCATTTATAACGGACGTGGAAGTGGATTGGCTTTGAATGACATCCCCAGCAATGAGATGTTCTATGTACTCTGTGAATTTCCTTTAGCGCCCTAATGGCCGACGAACAACTGGAAGTTAACAAAGTTGTACGCTGCATAGAACACAGCGTCCAGGTGCGGCCGCTATGCTGTAAAAGTAGGAAAGCTTTGGTAATAACTTCATCACAATAAGGGTATATGACGCTGTTAGTTTATAAAGAAGGGACGTTTATCATCATCACACGCTTTACGCGTAATGGTATACCAGTTATGCGTCTAATAAGTCTTATCCAACATGCATCGCATGCTACTGTCTAGCCAAGTGCGTGATATGCTATTTCAGCTAAGCAATGCGGCTTGTAGTACTTTTCTCAATAAAGATATGTGCACAGCTACTGCATGGCCTTTTGTTTTACAGAATACATCGGTAATAGTGTCCACCCATATTACACACACACACACACGCACGCGCTCACACACACGCGCGCGCATACACGATCACACGCGCGCGCGCACACCCACATACACGCACACACACACACACACACACACACACACACACACACACACACACACACACACACACACACACACACAATTGTCAAAGCATCCACTGATGCCGGAATATAAAATTTATATTGGGTGGTCTGAGCCGGGGCTTCAGCACGACTTTGGTATTGGATCATTCCGAAAGACACAAACAAGACGGGGGGGGGGGGGTGCTGCTGAAGACGTTTGCTCCGTTATACTAGTTGCGACACGGTGACAGATACCGGTGCCAAACCACAGGCCGGTCGACACCAGGATTCGAACAACGGTTCCTCCGACCTACAGTCGTGATGTGCGCACGCGCACGCGGACAAGCATACGCACACACACACACATACACACGCACACATATACACACACGTGCGCTCGCACGCACACAGCGCACAGTTCCAAGCGAATTTCAATGCTTGAAATCAACAGTTTAAATAAAGGTGAATCTCTAAGCAAAACGCAGCTTGAGTTAGCATGCACTGATCACACACGATCAATACATTACAGGAGAGACATCTGTAGTACACTGGTCATACCTGGAGTTATTTCACTTGGTCAAGGAGGTTACTATCCCACGATGGAACTAGACTAACACTATTGTCGAATCGAATATTTAATAAGATTGAACAAGATTGCCATTCAAAACAGAATCCCAAATGGCAAGAGGGGAAGGAAACATTTGGCTTATCGAGAGTCCCAATTTAATTGTCTATGTGTACCCCCGCCCTTCTGAAATATTTGCCATTTTATTTACATATATTTACGTACTGCATTAGCGTTTACATAACAACAACAATAATATTAATGCTAATAGGTAGCCCTTATATAGTAGCGCAAATATGTTTAGGCACAAAACTCAATGCGCATCTACATATCATTCATACACATATATATACATTTATATAACATAACTATAGAAATACTCAGAAAGAATGGACCGCCTAGACTAGTGGGAACTCCTGTTGGAACAGATATATCTTTTACCGAGATTTAAACTAAGATAAAGTAGGGAGATGCCGCAGCCTGACAGGCAGTGCATTTCAAACAATGGTTGCAATGAAGCTGAAAGAGCACTTACTAATAGACTTAAGTTTACTCTACGCAAACAAATGAGCAGAACGTCTATATATTGTACCGATACAATTTCACCAACTCACTTCATTTTAAGTCATATTAATATAGTCATGTTCATTCCCCGTCGCTTCAGTTTATGCAGCTATATACTGAGAGTCTGGCGTGTATATATGTATGATTAATTGTGCGCTGTAACTACAACAAAGCTGAATGCTTTCCCGATAAGTCGCAACGATATTCGCATGAACAGTTCTACAGATCCATGTATATTAAAATGTCAACGAACAGTTGCAGGAATATATCTTAATTCATTGTCTGTGATTACGTGTGCCCATTTAAACGTCGCCTATTAAAATTAAAATCGTCAATTATGGTGAACGATTTAGATTATAGAGTTTTATTATAACAAACCATTAAAAAAAAGTGTTATCATAATACGCCCACGAACAGCATACACATTGATTTATTTACTTTTAAATAATTTCACAACACAGTTTTTTAGCTAGGCCAATGAGACACATTGTATATGAAGACGTATCCTGCAATAACCGAGAAGAAATCGAAAAAATTCTATTACATTTGGGAACCGTGTTTCTCTAACATCATTATGAGCGCCTATGTTCGATCTGGCTCTTTAAAATCAATTTTGCTCGTTAACAGTGATCTTGTAAACTTATCGCTGTGAACACGAGGACGCCCCACCGGGACACTTTCGTTGAGTCTCTTTGAAAATGGTGTCCTCTTTGATACGGCGGCGCCATTTTGCATTTTAAAAATATCATTAAATTTAACAACGGATTCTATTTAATGACAGAATGTTTCATTATCTTAGTGAAACGGCCCACAGGATAACAAAATAGTGATTTATCATTTCAGATTTTTTTCGGATGTATAAATATGGTTATTTGTTACAGCGCAACCATCCTACCGCCTCGCACTTACATCGGGTAGAAAGGTTTCCGGCGATGGGTGGACTTGGCTTGCCACAGGAAAACCGTTCACCTACAATGGATGGTGGGCCGGAGAACCGAGCGGTTCTGAAAGTTTGTGCATTTATAACGGACGTGGAAGTGGATTGGCTTGGAATGACATCCCCAGCAATGAGATGTTCTATGTACTCTGTGAATTTCCTTTAGCGCCCTAATGGCCGACGAACAACTGGAAGTTAACAAAGTTGTACGCTGCATAGAACACATCGTCCAGTTGCGGCCGCTATGCTGTAAAAGTAGGAAAGCTTTGGTAATAACTTCATCACAATAAGGGTATTTGACGCTGTTAGTTTATAAAGAAGGGACGTTTATCATCATCACACGCTGTACGCGTAATGGTACACCAGTTATGCGTCTAATAAGTCTTATCCAATATGCATCGCATGCTACTGTCTAGCCAAGTGCGTGATATGCTATTTCAGCTAAGCAATGCGGCTTGTAGTACTTTGTCTCAATAAAGATATGTGCACAGCTACTGCATGGCCTTTTGTTTTACAGAATACATCGGTAATAGTGTCCACCCATATTACACACACACACGCACGCGCTCACACACACGCGCGCGCATACACGATCACACGCGCGCGCGCACACCCACATACACGCACACACACACACACACACACACAATTGCCAAAGCCTCCACTCATGCCGGAATATAAAATTTATATTGGGTGGTCTGAGCCGGGGCTTCAGCACGACTTTGGTATTGGATCATTCCGAAAGACACAAACAAGACGGGGGGGGGGGGGTGCTGCTGAAGACGTTTGCTCCGTTATACTAGTTGCGACACGGTGACAGATACCGGTGCCAAACCACAGGCCGGTCGACACCAGGATTCGAACAACGGTTCCTCCGACCTACAGTCGTGATGTGCGCACGCGCACGCGGACAAGCATACGCACACACACACATACACACACACATATACACACACGTGCGCTCGCACGCACACAGCGCACAGTTCCAAGCGAATTTCAATGCTTGAAATCAACAGTTTAAATAAAGGTGAATCTCTAAGCAAAACGCAGCTTGAGTTAGCATGCACTGATCACACACGATCAATACATTACAGGAGAGACATCTGTAGTACACTGGTCATACCTGGAGTTATTTCACTTGGTCAAGGAGGTTACTATCCCACGATGGAACTAGACTAACACTAGTGTCGAATCGAATATTTAATAAGATTGAACAAGATTGCCATTCAAAACAGAATCCCAAATGGCAAGAGGGGAAGGAAACATTTGGCTTATCGAGAGTCCCAATTTAATTGTCTATGTGTACCCCCGCCCTTCTGAAATATTTGCCATTTTATTTACATATATTTACGTACTGCATTAGCGTTTACATAACAACAACAATAATACTAATGCTAATAGGTAGCTCTTATATAGTAGCGCAAATATGTTTAGGCACAAAACTCAATGCGCATCTACATATCATTCATACACATATATATACATTTATATAACATAACTATAGAAATACTCAGAAAGAATGGACCGCCTAGACTAGTGGGAACTCTTGTTGGAACAGATATATCTTTTACCGAGATTTAAACTAAGATAAAGTAGGGAGATGCCGCAGCCTGACAGGCAGTGCATTTCAAACAATGGGTGCAATGAAGCTGAAAGAGCACTTACTAATAGAGTTAAGTTTACTCTACGCAAACAAATGAGCAGAACGTCTATATATTGTACCGATACAATTTCACCAACTCACTTCATTTTAAGTCATATTAATATAGTCATGTTCACTCCCCGTCGCTTCAGTTTATGCAGCTATATACTGATAGTCTGGCGTGTATATATGTATGATAAATTGTGCGCTGTAACTACAACATAGCTGAATGCTTTCCCGAGAAGTCGCAACGATATTCGCATGAACAGTTCTACAGATCCACGTATATTAAAATGTCAACGAACAGTTGCAGGAATATATCTTAATTCATTGTCTGTGATTACGTGTGCCCATTTAAACGTCGCCTATTAAAATTAAAATCGTCAATTATGGTGAACGATTTAGATTATAGAGTTTTATTATAACAAACCATAAAAATAAAAGTGTTATCATAATACACCTACGAAGAGTATACACATTGATTTATTTACTTTTAAATAATTTCACAACACAGTTTTTTAGCTAGGCCAATGAGACACATTGTATATGAAGACGTTTCCTGCAATAACCGAGAAGAAATCGATAAAATGCTACTACATTTGGGAACCATTTTTCTCTAACATCCTTATGAGCGCCTATGTTCGATCTGGCTCTTTAAAATCAATTTTGCTCGTTAACAGTGATCTTGTAAACTTAACGCTGTGAACACGAGGACGCGCCACCGGGACACCTTCGTTGAGTCTCTTTGAAAATGGTGTCCTCTTTGATACGGCGGCGCCATTTTGCATTTTAAAAATATCATTAAATTTAACAAACGGATTCTATTTAATGACAGGATTTATCACTATTGTAGTGAAACGGCCCACAGGATAACAAAATAGTGAGTTATCATTTCACTAACCATTCGTCCTAATAGCGTGTCTGTTTCTTTGCTTGGTTCTAGTACGTTTTAACGATTTTTTTCGGATGCATAAATATGGTTATTTGTTACAGCGCAACCATCCTACCGCCTCGCACTTACATCGGGTACAAAGGTTTCCGGCGGTGGGTGGACTTGGCTTGCCACAGGAAAACCGTTCACCTATAATGGATGGTGGGCCGGAGAACCGAGCGGTTCTGGAAGTTTGTGCATTTATAACCCTCGTGGAAGTGGCGTCGCTTGGAATGACGTCCACAGCAATGAGAAGTTCTATGTACTCTGTGAATTTCCCTTAGCCGCCTAATGGCCGACGAACAACTGCAAGTTGACAAAGTTGTGCACTGCATAGAACACATCATCCAGTTGCGGCCGCTATGCTTTAAAAGTAGGAAAGCTTTGGTAATAATGTCATCACAATAAGGTTATGTGACGCTGTTAGTTGATAAAGAAGGAACGTTTATCATCACCACACGCTGTACGCATAATGGTCCACCAGTTATGCATATAATAAGTCTTATCCAATATGCATCGCATGCTACGGTCTAGCCAAGTGCGTGATATGTTATTTCAGCTAAGTAGTGCGGCATGTAGTGATTTGCCTGAATAAATATGTGCACAGCTACTGAATGGCCTTTCGTTTTACAGAATACATCGGTAATAGTGTGCACCCATATTAAACACACATACATGCACGCACGCACGAACTTACGCACACACAAGCACACATACATACGCACACGCACGCACACGCGAGTGAAAACACACACACACTTGCCAAAGCCTCCACTGATGCCGGAATATAACATTAATATTGGGTTGGCTGAGCCTGAGCTTCAGCGCGACTTTGGTATCGGATCATTCCGAAAGACACAAAGAAAGACGGGGTGCTGCTGAAGATGTTTGTTCAGTTATACTAGTTGCGACACGGTGACAGATACCGGTGCCAAACCACAGGCCGGTCAACACCAGGATTCGAACAACTGTTCCTCCGACCTACAGTCAGGCACTCTGAACGCTTGACCCCACACGACTTCCACATACGTACACGCACACGCACGCGCACGCGGACAAGCATACGCACACGCACACACACATACACAAACACGCACGCTCGCACGCACACACACAGACACGCGCGCACACACACATACGCACGCACGCACACACACACACACACACACACATAAATGCATTGAAATATAAATTACACGAGTCATGGTATACAAATTCACGTAGACATGATACATATTTGAATTTACTTTGCAAGCTATGAAGTTCGTAGTCAGAATAATATACGCAATGATTTAAACACTGTTGCAAATTTTCAAGATGGTCATCAGTATCGTGACTGACTTTGTCTATGCTAAAGCACAATTCAGCTTCATTAGCACATGAACAGAATAATTACCGCTTGGAGAAAACTGGCTTTGAAAAGCCATGGGCCATACGGAATACTGACCATGAGATAGTCAAGGTCTCCCTAACGACGCTGAAGTTGTCGTAGGTGTTGTTCCATTGTTAACGTAACCTTCCTCCCGTTGACCAGGAGGCAGACTACACGGCCGTCAATTGTCCATGTCGCTTTAACATTCCTCATTTCCCGGCACTTCCTGAGTAACTCCGATCTTCTCTTTGTGAAGTTTTCGGTTATGACAATCCGGAACCCTTTCAGTCTCCTTTTTTGCCATGAAAATGTCATTGCGGACGTTATAGTCTTTGTGTTTGACAATGATTGGTCTTGGTTTAAGGCTGGTGTCTGTTCTCTGCCCGAGTCGGTGGCTGCGGTCTATGACGTCATGGTTCACGCCACAGCCGAGTTTGGTGTTGAACACATATATAGCCGCTTTCAACGTGTCAGTATCGTTCTCCGACACTCCGTGGATGAGGAGGCAGTTGCGTCTGCTGTATTGTTCCATTTGGTCAATCTTGTCGGCAATTGATTGTTTTGCCGTTTTGAGTTAGCGATCCTGTCGTGCAGGGCAGCTGCGTTGTCAGACACTCGTTTGATGTCCATTTGGCAGGCGGAGTATACGTCTTGTTTTACACTGTCCAACTCCAGTGATTTAATTATCTTCTGGATCAGTTTGTTCATTAACTCCTCATTGTCCGCTAGGAAGCGAGATAGAGCATTACTGACTGAAGAAACAATTGATTTCATGAAATCCCCACCCGTATCCAGCAGCTCTGTGATGGCGGTTCTTACGCTGTGTTGAACGAGCTGTTTTACGTCGGTTCTTCCTTGGCATCGCGGCGAACACCAGGCCGTTACGTTAGCAATTAATCACCGGTAACAACGATACAGTCCAGTGAGCAGGCAAGCAACCGTTTAACACTGTCACCAGTCACAATCACCAGACAATCTCCATGGTCCAGTGCCGGTCTTTACAAGCTGCTGGCAATGTAACCACCTGTAGTGTCCATTGGCGGGAAACAATTGTTCAGATCACAACTAAAAGTTGTACCAATATCAGGATAGATTCAATTGGAGATACTTCAAATTCTCTGCATCCTTTTCATCTTGGGCGATCCACGGAACTCTCTGTTCATTCCCAGGTTCGAACATGAGCCCTCTACCAGCGTCAGATGTCCTCAACATCGATATCAGTCCCCCTACATATGCGGAAGTCAAAAGCGCCTTCAAAGCCATGAAGTGTGGTAAAGTCCCAGTTATAGACACTGTCAAATGCTTACATCTGGTTACATCTTGTTAGTACTTATTTATCAAGCATTATCTTGCTAAGATGTAATTTCTGCTATTTTACAGATTAATCAATCTTAAATAGTACAATTCACCAGGTCATGTCAGTTGACAATTTCAGTGTTTAATTAATAAACCCGGAACTCAAGGCCAGAGACACATTTGTATTATCTTACTTCTAGACCATGCACTGTTGATCTTGTTGTAAATATATGTCGACGCCAAGTATACATAGCCGGGTCCAGGGGGCCCCTAAGTATGCCCCAATAAATAACAAAATTGATACTAATGACTCGGTTGGCGTATCTCCAGCCAACGACTAAGAGATGACATTGCAATAAAAATATTGCCACTACCCGTATCTGTAGTACGCTTGATGTTGGTCGACAGCGTGCACTCCACGGCGAGTGAAAGACAACACGACAGAACAAACCCGTACAGAAGCTTCATCTGCATTGTTGCTTGAGTTGCCACGTACCTAAAACTACATAACGGAAATAATGTATTATATTACCACAAACTTACCATGTTAAGTATTTAAGCATCCATTGATGAGTTAGTAGAGAATATTACGTGACCTGGGGGCACGTGCCCCTAGACCATTGAAATTTGGCGTGCCCGTAGTCGTTTTTGAATGGGCCCACATGGCCGTGCCCCCTAGATCCCTTGGAACGTGTCCCCGTTCAGGTTACAACAGAGCGCAGTAGCACAGCGGTAAGACCTCCGGACTCTCAACTGAGAGAACGCGGGTTCGAATCCTGTGAGGCGGCGTCGAACGTTGGGCAAGTTCGTTTAGGGTAGGGTGGGGTAAGAAGCCCCCATCGAGGTAAGACGCCCCCCCTGGGTATTTCAATATTTCGATCGTTTGTTGCCCGTCTCTGGTGGATGAAAACAGTGCTGCCACCTAGCGATCATTGCGTCCGAACGCGCAAGAACGCTAAAACAACGGTGAGTAACAAAAAGTGAATTTGAAGTTTTTAGGCTTGTTTAATGTTAACATTTTACAGACTAGATGTATGATTATGAGACAGAGATTACGTGCGATATCACATAGTCGTTACTTTATGCATCGTTTATGTCAGTAGTTTCAATTACTACCATGCAAAACGGGCGATAATTAAATGTAATTTGACCATCGGCACATGTCTGCATGAAACCTATTGGGGGCAAGACGTCCCCAACGACGTGGGGCAAGACGCCCCGGGGGGCTTCTTGCCCCTTGAGGGGCGTCTTACCCCACGTTTTTTAATTGTTTGTTATATACATGCAACATATGCTAACGTTCAAGGCCTAGCCTTAGGGCTACAATTAAATATTATTTTATTTATAGTAGTTGTATATTATGTTTTATATCATTCTACATTACCAATAATTATTGCATTGTATTATGATATAATTGTCTTATTTTATTGTCTGTGTATTTGCAACATGGTATTTATATATATTGCTTTTTTATTCCTGTATTTTTTCCATAAATTATGTATAAGCAAAACTGTATTTTAATCTGAATGTACTAGCCTACCCTGTATAAATACGTTTAAACAAAATAAACAAATAATTATATATATAAATAAATAGGCATACATAAATAAATAATAAACACGGCATGTGTTTGAATACAAATTTGGAATAGGCCTATGACAGATTGAACATCTACTGACTAATATTTTCTTCTGTAGAAATGGTCCGCACGTACAAGCACAAGTCGGAACGGGACGCCTGTGGGGACGATGTGTTGAAGGAGGCACTGGCAGCGCTGGAGAATCAGCCTATGTAGGTTGTCAGTCGGCGTTTTGGCATTCCGGCCAGGACGCTGCGAAGACACCGCGACAAGAAAGTCGCCGCTGTGGGATCGCAATCTCTCGGCCCAAGGCAACCAGTACTATCGTCTGACGTGGATCGCACGCTGCGCGAACACATCGCGTATATGGAGAAGTGCCTGTACGGCTTGACGACCGTAGACGTCAGGCGCCTCGCGTACGATCTCGCGGTGAAGCTGGGGCTTGCGCACACGTTCAACGCCGAAACAAAGATGGCCGGCCGAGACTGGCCTCAAGGCTTCTTCAAGCGCCACCCTGACCTGGCTATTCGGCAGCCTCAGGGTACGAACATTGCAAGGGCTGTCGGTTTCAATCGGCCTAAAGTGCAATTGTCCACTGCTGGCCCGCCATCGTCCACTGCTGGCCCGCCACCGTCCACTGCTGGGCCGACACCGCCCACTGCTGGCCCGCCACCGTCCGCTGCTGGGCCGACACAGCCTACTGTTGGCCTGCCAACGACTGCGTCCGCAAGAGTGTCGACCGTTAAGGAGCTAATAAAGCAGCTATCTCCGTTGCCAAATATATCGCGTCCACGTGCAAGATCGCGTATTGCCGAGTGTGCCACTGTTCTGACATCGACGCCGCATAAGAACAAGTTGGCTATGCAGCAGGCGAAGAAAGAACGCACACCCAAGCTCAAGAAAAAGTCCCTGGCGACAGGAGTGAAGAGACACACGGCAAAGAAAAGGCGCGTGAGCTCCAGTAGCGAGGAGGAAGAATGGCCCTGCATTATCTGCGGAGAGCCATTCAAAGATAGCAGATCACGATAGGTGTGGGTGCAATGCCAACTGTGCAAGAAATGGGCCCACGAAGATTGCACCGCGGGACAGGCCTTTTTCACGTGTCCCAACTGTGAATCGGAGAGCGATTGACTGTGCATTGTGTGCCATCTGTTCATCTGTTGCCTGATGTCGTTTAAAATGCTTTAATAAAGTTCGTATTTCTTATTTGAAATTATTCAACGCATTTTGCAGATTAAATTTATGTTTGTTTCACCACAATTTCTCATTGGGGCAAGACGCCCCCTGGGGGCCGGTTGCCCCACACTAAAGGGCGTCTTGCCCCACGTATGGAGCAGATGACAGAATGCCTTTGGTGAAACATGAAATAGGCACCCCGCAATCGTGTGCAAGCGCAAAAACCTCAACATTTTCACTGTATGCTTAAATATGCCCATTTTCCTTTAAGAGGGCTCCATGCCCCACCCTATCCTACTCTACATTGTTTCAGTTCACTCAGCTGTATGAATGAGTACCGGGCTATGGACAGCGGTGGATATTTGTGTATGAATAGTCTTCGCGCATAAATTGCAGCGTGGCTGAATGCTTCCCAGAGAAGTCGAGATGGTGTTCGATTGAACAGGTCTGCCAGGGAGTAAAGTGTAAAGCGCTTTGACCAGTCCTGAGGACTGGATACTGCGCTATGTAAGAACTTACCTTTTTGTACTTTTTTACAATAAGCTGAAGTTACTCCGAACAAATTTCAACAGCAGCCCCCCCTCACTTGGTCTTCTAATGTCACAGTCGAGCCAGGCGAGCCAGCGGAGATTCTGGAGAAGAGCTGAAGATACGGCCGCGCAGCGTCGAAAACTTTTCAACAGCACCGGCGGCCTGTGGCTATGCCAATTCTCCCAGAAAATATCCCGAATTTTGGTGTGTCTCCGGGAATAAAGGCAAATCTCCCCGATTTCTGCTAAAAAATAAACAGTACCCCGTGCCCCCTCTTTTTTGCGATGCCACCAGTCGAGCCGAGACAGCGGAGCAACTGAAGTTACGGTGACGCGGCAGCGACAAATGTTGTACACCATTTGATTCGGCCGCGTGCCCCCCGCCCACGTAGACTACCCACTCTGGATCCGCCCCTGAGCATGATTCCACGGAAACTACCTATATTTTAGAAGACCTACTCTCGTAAAGAGTCTACGAAAATGTAGACGAACAGGAGGGAACGAAACAGCTTTAATAAGCGAACAATGTACATTGGACGTTAGAGAATAATCATTCTGACAGAGACAGATAGAAGGTGAAAACAAGTTACAGGACGACAACGTGGGAACAGAGCAACACTCACCCACGGAACAATAAACCAAGAGAAATAGGTAACAATATTGCCGTGTTTCGATCTTTTAAATATCATTCACATACTGTCCTCTGGAGAAGACTGTTTCGCCACTTGAAACTAAACTAAGTTTCATCATCCTGTTATAAGAACTTCCCGTAAGGAGTCTTCATGTTCATTTGTTCGTGTGACGTGCCCAGTTGAACCTGGCTCCTACCCAACAGTTCTCGTAGTTTTCTCACGTCCTGCAATTACTGCGAGACACCAATCACTTACAATTACAAACGCGACTTTATATCAACGTTATACTTGTAACGAAAATAGCAATATTTATCGACGATTATACAGCTACGTATCATTTATCAGCCCAAGTAATTACAAAAAGAACAAGCCGACCTTGTAAATGACCGGATATATGTAAACTTCGCTTAAATAACAGGAGCAATTTCATTATCAAACCATGTAATTACAAAATGAACAATTCCGTCTTGCGTATGTCGGGATAGTTATAAAATTCGCTTAAATAACAAGCCCAATTTCAAGAAACATGCTAGCGTATTTTAAAGAAAATTGCTGATCATTATAATGTTATTACAACATGCAAATCAAGTAATCGGTTTTCAAGAGTAGACCTTTTGAAGTCTCATGATACATATTTTTGCTAGTTTTATCTCACAACGTTTGAACAACAATTTATCAAGACACGTTTTAATACCACTGCTAACTCACATCGACAAGTTGATCACTTTCCTCAACGTTGCATACATGTCCATTGTATCAGACAAACCAAACACCCACACGTTCTTCTCTTGTCTAGCACAATTGACATTCGATGTGCAACTAAGTACATGCACATTGCAGGTGCACAGCGTAATCTACGTACGCTATATGTGAATCATATAGAGAACGTTTTTAGATACTTTGGTCTACACGTTTTAATATCACTGTTATCTCACGTCGACTGCTCACTATCTTCCTCGACGTTACAAAAAATGTGTCCACCACATCTAACAAAACACACTCAGACGTCTCTCTCTAAACCTGCAACATTTACAAACTACATTTCTCTGTTGAAAAGTAGTGTTTCACTCTGTCCAACTAAACGTTATGTTTCTTCACGATATATAAATCTGACCTTTCGATCACAGATATTGCCATTTTGGCCTGTATTTGTTAACTGTTTCTATTTTGTTTCTATTTTCTTAGCCTTTGCCGGGAGAGAAGATGTACTGTGAGTGGCATAGGTTTAGTAGATAGTGGAGATGGATTTCAGAGAAAACTGAATTAGGGCGTTGGTAGATTAACTGTGGTGTGAGTGGTTAACAGAGGTCGTTTGTAGTGCATGCGCTTCTTGCAATTCGCTTTCAGCTTCAGCCACCAGCTAACTTCCTTTTTTGCAGTTCAAAGATAGCCGAGTGCGTAAATCTTCCGTACAGGTACATAGCCTCCCCGTAGACAAGACCCTAACTTCACCTCCATGAGGTAAACCATGCGCATCTTATACGGCCCCAGACTAATCTTCTGTGGATCGTTGAGCAGAATGGAGCCCCGCAGTGTGCAGAGCCCACCTTTGTGTGGACACGTCTAAGAACATGGTGTTGACGTTTGTATTTTGTAAAAAAATCAAGCACACTTGTATTTCTATTTGGTACGCTTATGTTTTTTGCAAGATTTGGTCCAACATTTACGAAAAAATCGATGAAACCATTAACATTATATGTTGTATTTCTGGTTAATCTACCATTGCTAACGAGTTTGTATAACATGACTGTAGTTGTCGTTTCTTTATAATTTAATTTAAGAATTTAATTTTTTTTACGTACCCTTTACATTATATTTTTCTTTGACTAATAATTTAAGCACTTCATTCAAAACAACTGTTCTAAGAGTTTGTTTGCACGTTCAAAGAATATGAGAACAGAGAGCTGAATATAGATATCTTGTGAAAGTCTGTTCTGCTTTTGTTGACACGATAAAATCACTAGGTAGCACGAATGTTATTCTCACCAGCATAATTATAATACGCTGAGCTGCTGTGCGAATAGCGTCGTCCTTTCGGAAAACTTTTGCTGTAATTAATGAGAAACAAACTAAGATTAAATTTACTTGTACTACGTCAGTTGATTACTAGTTAGGGCTATGGATCGCTAACATCCACCGTCTATTTCGTATTTATTGACCGCTTTGTTTATCGCATTCATGATGCGATTGTCGGCTCCTGCCAGTCCTGGTCGATGTGTGCCATGCACCAAATAATGCTTCAAGCTTGCCATATACATCACGTGTTTGTTGTCTCAGTCCTCAATAGTCAACCTACCTCCTTAAAAACACGTAGAACTAAATAAATCGACGTACTACTAGTGATTAACATAAAATATACGACCGCGGATAGTTCTGGCTCGGCTGTGAAAAGCGTGACATCACATCTTATCAAAGCGCCTACTGCGCCTACGCGCGTATGCGCAGTGTGCGTTTTGAGGAATCCTGGCTTGGCTGAATCGGGGCCCATCACACACAGCACATGAGTTCACACAGCAACACCAGGGTCCAATTCCCAGCTGAAACATTTCGTCCGTCTCAAATGTATGTTAACCAGGATTAAGATGATGACGATGATACAAGTGTCCGTTATTCACAGCATCGTTACAAGCGATCGACAAGGTGCATCAACTAGTTGCGTTAGAGTAGTAGTCAAATCTTCACAACTCCACAACGTCGTATCCATCACCAGTTGAACAAAAGCCTTAGCCAAACAGTATCACGCATCCCTCCTCATACCTGCCAAGTAATTGGAGGTGATCTCAATGCTCAAGTCTCAACCGGTTTTTGTTATACCATAGCTCCACTAAACTTAAACTCAAACGCAATGCTGACAAAACAGAGGCTATTGTGATATGTTCGCCGCATATCAAGAACAAACTTTCTATGCTGCACATAGAACTTGCCAATAACATCGTGCCTACTTCCACTGTGGCCAGGAACATTGCTGTTTTCTTCGATGATGCCCTAAACATGAACAGCCATGTACAGTACATGTGTCGTGTAGTATATTTCCATCTACACAGTACTGGAAGAATTGGAAATCTTCTAGATAGGAAAACGACAGAGATGATAGTGCATATCTACGTGACGTCTCGTCTTGATAAAGGAAATGGCCTGCTTTACGGAATTTCTGACCATGTCCTCACCAGACTCCAGAGAGTGCAAAACGCTGCAGCCCGTCTCAAAACCAGAACTAAGAAGCACGACCGCATCACTCCCGCTATAACTGCGCTTCATTGGTTGCCGATTAAACAGCGCATCGAGTACAAACTACTCCTGCTTACGGTTCTCAGTTTGCACGGCATGACTGCGTCATACATTGCGGACCTGCTAACTCGACACCAGCCCACTCGCACGTTGCGCTCCGCCGACATTCACCTGCTCGAGGTCCCGCGCTGCAAGCTTTGTACTCAAGACGACAAAGCTTTTTCACCGGCAGCGCCACGCCTCTGGAACAATCTGCCCCTTGTCATGCGTGCTGCAGACTGCCTCATCGTGTTCCAGAAGCAACTGAAGACACTTCTTTTTTAAACGTGCTTTTTCTCTTTAAATTATAGTGGCGAACTATGGCCTTTTTAATATCTAACTTTAACTATTATTATTATTTATTATTATTCTCTCTTAACTTGTCGTTTTAATTAGTATTAGTATTATTACTATCCTTATTTATTTACTATTGATATGTATATGTATGTGTGTTTTAATGCTTTTATTTATTTATTTTTATTTTATTTTATTTATATATTGTTATTTTATTTAATAATCTTAATAGCTTCATGCCATGTTTTTAGGATTGTAATGCGCCTCTGAATGGTAGTTCTGCCAGATTTATAGCGCAAAAAATGCAGTAAATTATTATTATTATTAATAGAAATGGTCAGTTTCTTCTTGAACTCGTCTACCAGTTCATCCGGGATGACCAACACGTTCTTCGGAGAAAAAAAATCAAGCATTGGACTTTCCGAGCATCAAATCAATTCAAATCTCAAATAGACTTCACTATATGTCGTAACGAAGGAGAAACAGCATAACGGATGCTCAAGCACACTCTGCTTCCGGCCCCATCGGCACAGACAACAGAATTGTGTATGCAAGCACAGGACTAAGATTCAGAGCAGAGAAGAGCAAGAGAAGGCCAAGACTTACCGAGATGCTATCACAATGCCTTCCGCACTGAAAATAAAATTTCAACTGACTGGAATATGAAATGGTGTGTGTCAATTGTGAACAATCTAAACATTAAGTGTTCAAACCACACATTCTCATTGATCATAAAAAAACAGCCAGCCGGAGCAGGTGAAATACGTTTTGCTTGAAGATGTGGTCATCGCCCTATGGCTATGCCAGGGGTTCCCAAACTGTGGTCCGAGATCCTCAGGCGGTCCGGGGATGGTCTAAGTTGAACCCAAGGAACGCAGTGTCCACGTTATGTGTATAAAACATTCGTTAATATGCGAAAATATATATCTTAAGTGATTTACGCTGTAGAACTATTTGGAATATTGTGCAAATTATACTTGGCTGCCGTCATTATAATTTTAACATATCACTGTGTCACGGATTATCGAGGTCTCCGTACACTAGATGGCTCAGTCTAGTAGGGTTCTTATATATCAAGGTCAACGCATATGGGAAAGAACAGTTATCGTCAACAAGCAACAAAGAACGAAGAAAATTTTATAAACTTTATTGCAAGATATCTTCCTTTTGGTAAATATCTCGATTAACAAAATAAACAGAATAAAGAAATCCCGTAACCAAATCTTAATAGAACATAATAAACAATAACACTGAATCTTTCGATTATCAAATTCCACTTCCTTTCTAAGGTGGATTATACCGCTACACGACCATACACTAGGCGCCAAGTGTTATCTATGAATAACTCCCATAATATAAATACACAGTATAAACTAGTCCTCGCGGACTCTCATTACAGTAATATGTTACAATATATATATGTATATGTGTGTGTGTGTGTGTGTGTGTGTGTGTGTGTGAATACTTCAAGGGTAATAATACCTCACTTCAAAACCACAGATAACTACCAATCATAATACAGCAAATAATATATACGTTCAATCAGAAAATAAACATTTAACTAACAGCATCATATACCCTTATTGTGATGAAGTTATTACCAAAGCTTTCCTACTTCTACAGCATAGCGGCCGCAACTGGACGATGTGTTCTATGCAGCGTACAACTTTGTTAACTTCCAGTTGTTCGTCGGCCATTAGGGCGCTAAAGGAAATTCACAGAGTACATAGAACATCTCATTGCTGGGGACGTCATTCCAAGCCAATCCACTTCCACGTCCGTTATAAATGCACAAACTTCCAGAACCGCTCGGTTCTCCGGCCCACCATCCATTGTAGGTGAACGGTTTTCCTGTGGCAAGGCAAGTCCACCCACCGCAGGAAACCTTTCTACCCGATGTAAGTGCGAGGCGGTAGGATGGTTGCGCTGTAACAAATAACCATATTTATACATCCGAAAAAAATCTGAAATTATAAATCACTATTTTGTTATCCTGTGGGCCGTTTCACTAAGATAATGAAACATTCTGTCATTAAATAGAATCCGTTGTTAAATTTAATGATATTTTTAAAATGCAAAATGGCGCCGCCGTATCAAAGAGGACACCATTTTCAAAGAGACTCAACGAAAGTGTCCCGGTGGGGCGTCCTCGTGTTCACAGCGTTAAGTTTACAAGATCACTGTCAACGAGTTAAATATATTTTAAAGAGCCAGATCGGACATGGGCGCTCATAATGATGTTAGAGAAAAACTGTTCGGTAGTGAGGATTTGCTGAAACAAATAAACCATAGAGCATCCGATTAAAAATCGTGAATATGCACTAGAATCAAGCCAAGAAACTGACGTGCTGTTAGGGCGAACGTGTAATCAAATGATAACTCACTATTATGTTATCCTGTGGACCGTTTCACTAAGATAATGAATTCATCAGTAACATCCGTCATTAAATAGAATCCGTTTTTAAATGTAATGAACTTTTCAAAATGCAAAATATCGCCGCGGTATCAGAGAACACCATTTTCCCATCACTGTTAACGAGCAAAATTGATTTTAAAGAGCCAGATCGGACACAGGATCTAATAAGAATGTAGTAGCACTTTATCGATTACTTATACAGTATACGTCCTCACATGCACTGCGTCCCATTGGCCTAGCTAAATCAACTTCATAAGTGTACTATAATAACACTTTTAGTTTTCTAGTTTATCATAATAAAACTTTACTTTTTAATAGGCGACAGCCATGTTGTAATTACAGCGCACGATTATTCATACACATATACCCTCCAGACACTCGGTTATATCGCCGCTGCATTAACTGAAGCAACGGGGCGTAAACGTGACTGCTCAGTCTTCAAACGGCAGGAATAGTATTCGAACCTGGATTTTCTCGACTGAGTGTCGGATGCTCTAAATACTACGCTACGGTGCCCCAATAGTTATGTTATTACAACAGGACTTGGAGTAAATAGATGATAAAAGGAAATCACAGAAACGTTGCACATGAGACGTTAGTAGGCTTTGTTGCTTAAGTTTGACGTATCACCTTGCAATAAGTCGAGCAGGAACGTATCTTCCTCTTTGGACTCAACCGAAACAAGGTCTCCCCCCGGCCCGAGTTTCTTGCACAGAGCTCTTCCTTCGTCGAATGTCATTTTTTCTTTGACCAGTTGGTAACAAGAACGATTACCACCTTCAGTCTGTAAAATGGTAGTAGTATTATACAAGGAAATATAAATTGTTCCTGTTAAAACTGTTATCCAAGTGTAAATCTAAACAGATTTACGATATTGCCTTCCAGTATACATTACAAGAAATGTAACAGCGTAACATGTTCTGTTATGGCGCTATTCTACGCTGATTGCTATTTTATTATTACTTGTTAATCAGCGCATCTAGTCTACGTTGTGATGTAGTCGTAGTTCAAGTAACTAAATATATGTACTAATGCACAATTACCAAGCATAACCTTGTTATGATGTAATTTCTGCCATTTTACAGATTAATGATTCTTAAATAGTAGATTTCACCAGCAGGTCATATCAGTTGAAATAACCACTGAACTCAACGTCAGAGACACTGTTGTTATGTTATTTCTAGAGCATGCTATCCCGCCTCGTGGCTGATGTTATTGTAAATACACGACAACGCCAATTACTTCCCAATGAAATGAAACATTGCAACTTAATTAGTATTAGTAGTATTACTATCCTGATCTATTAACTATTGATATGTATATGTATGTGTATTTTAATGCTTTTATTTATTTATTTTATTATTTTATTTATATATTGTTATTTTATTTAATAATCTTAATAGCTTCATGCCATGTTTTTAGGATTGTAATGCGCCTCTGAATGGTATTAACTGCCAGATTTATGGCGCAAAAAATGCAGTAAATTATTATTATTATTAATAGAAATGGTCAGTTTCTTCTTGAACTCGTCTACCAGTTCATCCGGGATGACCAACATAATTATTATGTCGTAACGAAGGAGAATCAGCATAACGGATGCTCAAGCACACTCTGCTTCCGGCCCCATCGGCGCAGACAACATAATTGTGTATGCAAGCACAGGACTAAGGTTCAGACAGAGAAGAGCAACAGAAGGCCAAGACTTACTGAGATGCTATCACAATGCCTTCCGCACTGAAAATAAAAGAAAAGACTGGAATATGAAATAGTGTGTGTCAATTGAGTACAACCTAAACGTTAGTGTTCAAACCACACATTCTCATTGATCATAAAGAAAAACAACCAGCCGGAGCAGGTGAAATACGTTTTGCTTGAAGATGTGGACATCGCCCTATGGCCATGCCAGGGGTTCCCAAACTGTGGTCCGAGACCCTCAGGCGGTCCGGGGATGGTCTAAGTTGAACCCAAGGAACGCAATGTCCACGTTATGTGTGTAAAACATCCGTTAATATGCGAAACTATATATCTTAAGTGATTTACGCTGCAGAACTAGTTGGAATATTGTGCAAATTATACTTGGGTGCCATCATTATAATTTTAATATATCACTGTAAAGGAAGAAAGCACCTCTTATTTGAAGATATAAATTAATCTCCGTGTTGACAAAGCTCTATGCATACGGTTGCGGTCGAGTGTAGCAATCGTTTTATCTTATATGGCTTCCTGCGATGGTTCACAGTTCTATCTTAATGTCTGATCTGCAGTCAGAGCCGGTAGAAGTACATTTATTTTGTACTTGAATAAAAATACAAGTAACTAGAATAAAGCTACTCAAGTAAGGCAAATGTATTTTTAATGTACTTGAAGTATAAGTGCTAAGTTAACTAATGTACTTGAAATAAATACAAAAGTACTTTTCTCAAATAACAAATTATGTTGGTATTGTAAAAGGTAGTTTTTTCATTGTTATAATTGTATTTAAAAAATACTTTATAGTGTAGTGACGCCCGGGTGCAAAACATCATTTGGCGCCACCCCCAACAGTGCTTTATATGTTTCCTCTCCGAGGTAAACTGAAGTGGTCATGCAACCGTGCAAATTGAACAGTGCTTAGGCTGACGTGTAAAATATATACCGGCACATTAAACTTTGTTTTATTGCAAATACTTGATCTTGTACCACAGACGGTTGCAGATTAACATCACTTTACAGAACGAATGTTCACATTTACCCGCTGTTGTGATCACAAATTGTACTGTGACGCGTCGATCCGCGGGGAATACATCGTCACCGTACGACACAGTGAATAGAAAGAACGCAACGTTCGTAGAGTGTCTTAAAAAGCATTCCTCAGTCGCAATCTCTGAATGGACTACGGTTCCATCTGAAGCGGTGTTATAATGTTCGTTTATTCGTACAGTCTTGCATGGCAGAGGGAAGACCAACCGAACTCTAGTTACCAACGTCCATGAGATGTGCCGTGTGTCTATCCAGCAGAAAGCCAAATTTTGCATTCAGTTCCTGTTCGGCCCAGAGACTTTCGCCTCGTTATCCAGACATTCTTTTTCATCGGCATACCATTCTCCGAACGCGTACTGCCCAGTTTATGCATAGCTCATCGCCTTTCTCCACAAAGCTTTGGCGTCACACTACGACACATTCCCGAATCCCCTTAGTTGCAGGTGATCAATTAAGATCCCCTGACAACCTCTCAAGTAGCCCCACAATACCATCGAAACATTCGTAATTAGCTACGACAGTCTTCACTCGGGCACACCAGGGTTTTGAACACCCGTTTAACTATGGTGGTCTGCCTTCAAACCTCCAATCGCAGAGTTGAACTTGCGAAAAACTGATACCAATTCAATATGTTGAAGTGATTCCTCGCGGTGGACTGAAAATCAGCCAAGTTCAAACTGTGATTGCCACAACTGAAGAGGACAATCGCGTTTGTCATAAGATGTTATCCTGTCGATTCTGCGCCCCCAGACCTTGCCTCCGAGTCACTACGCCACTGGTACTTTAGCAGATCAAATTAATGTAAGACCTTCGCTTGTGTCAGACACTTTGTCAACCACACAGTGATTACCGCTGGATGTCCATACGTCACAATTTGTGTTATGTGTATGTCACATTTATTACAAAAATAACGATACCGCTTTTGTTCTGATTTGGATAGCCACACGAAATTACGAAATTGGAAATCGTTACCTTGTCGCACCTAGAGGCAGTGTATGTTACTCCGTGACCTAGCGCAGTTCAACATGTAGCTGCTAACGTTTGGTCGACATTTACTGGCATACCCTAAATAGCACGGAAGTTTATTTCATCCAAAGTATCACCTTACCAGTCGTTATTTATGTTAATAACAAACAATAATGTTGTGCTTGTGTTCGTTCGTGTGTGTGCGTGCGTGTATGTGTGCGTTTTATTGCAAACATTAAGAAAGCCGTAGTAGTGGTAGCTACTTAGGGTGATGGGTACGAATTTGATAAATCCATCGGTCGACACTTAGAATAATTTTGTTTCGTCGCTGTGACGACACGACTGTTGTGTCGTTTTGTATTAATATAATTGTTGCTCTCCTCCTTGTTCTCAGCTCTACAGAAGTGAGGGTCAGGTTCAGTAAAGCTGAATCATTCTATGTGCCTTTGTCTTCCATAGTTTCCTGTCCATCGTTCCCTCTCTCCATCTTTCATCCTCCTCTGATCTTCTTATGTCCCTCGTCAGGCAGATCTCCAATCTCATCTGTTGCCTTTCTCTTTCCCTGTGTCCTATATGTTGTTCCGCCTCCGCAATAGGGTCTAAGTGTCGATGGTTACACAGCCACGTCTCATTTATCAGCCCACGTAATTACTCTGTTTATGCAATTTAGGCGTGGAGGAGCGGGGTCTAATTCTACAAGCGTGCAACTGTTCACTGTATCATCGCCCACAGCAAGGTAATATCATGAAGTTCTACTTCACATCCCAGAGACCACAGCAAACAAAACACTTCTCAACAAGCCATGCATCTCGCTATGCAAAAAGCATCAGAATGGGTAGCCTTGTTCTTACACAAATCTCACCAATCATTCTTGGCACTTGTTCGCCCCTGTCGGATAATAACGTTATAATTATCAGCAATTTGCTTTAAAATACGATAGCAAATTTTTTTTCTATTACCTTTGTTAGTTAATAGTTTAGAAGTATCCCGTCATTTACAAGATGGAGTTGTTATTTATGTAGTTACGTGGGCTGATTAATGAAACGTGGCTGTATAACCGTTGACACATATTGATATTTTCATTACAACTATGACGTTGATATAAAATCGCGTTTATAATTGTAAGTGATTGGTGTCTCGCAGTGATTGCAGGACGTGAGAAAACTACGAGAACAGTTGGGTAGGAGCCATATTAAACAGGTCAGTTGTGCTATATAAGAGCGGTCTCTCTTAGTGTGCATCGAGTGCTTAAGCAACCGGCAACTGGTCACGTCACACGAACAACTGAACATCAAGACTCCTTTCGGTAAGTTGTTTTCATTAGTTTCAATCATATAACAGGATGATGAAACTTAGTTTAGTTTGTAGTGGCGAAACACTCTTCTCCAGATATTTAAAAGATCAAAATAAAGCCATTGGTGTTAGCTACTTCCCTTGGTTTATTTCTCCGTTGGTGAGAGTTGCTCTGTGCCCATATTGTGATCCTGTAACTTGTTTTCACCTTTTGTCTGTCTATTTCTCTTAAGTCCAATCTACATTGTTGGCTTACTAAAGCTGTTTTGGTACCTTGTGTTCGTCTTCATTTTGTAGACCCTTTACGAGAAGTAGGCCTTCTATAATATAGGTAGTTTCCATGGAATCATGCTCAGAAGCCGATCACACCTTTTGCTGCTCCGCAGTCTCGGCTCGACCGATGTCATCGGAAAACGGGGGGACGGGGGACGGGGTGTTGTTTATTGTTTTCGCAGAAACCATGGAGATTTGCCTATATTCTTGGACACCGAGAGACACACCAAAATCCGGGAGATTTCACCGATAATTGGCACTGGCTCGCCTGGTTCGACTGTGACATTGGAAAGCCGGGAGGGGGCGGGGATGCTGTTCAAACATTGTTCGCCACCTCGTCGGCGTAACTTCAACTTATTGAGTACACGTTCCAAGGGGTCTACGGGGGCACGGTCATGTGGGCCCATTCAAAAAGGTCTACGGGCACGCCAAATTTCAATAGTTTAGCGGGCACGTGCCTCTCTACTAACCTATCAATGCTGGCTTAAATACTTAATATTTTACGTTTCTGGTAATATAATACATTTTGTTTATTATCTAATTTTAGGAACGTGGCACCTCAAGCAACGATGCAGATGAACTTGCTGTGCGGGATTGTTCTCTTGTGTTGTCTTTCACTCGGCGTGGAGTACGCACTGTCGACCAACATCGAGTGTGCTACGGAGACCTGTAGTGTCGATAAACATTTTATTGCAATAGAATATCACAGTCGTTGGCTGGAGCTACAACAACAGTGTGGTTAGTTGCAATGTTTCATTTTATTGGGAAGTAATTGGCGATGTCGTGTATTTACAACAACATCAGCCACGAGGCGGGATAGCATGCTCTAGATATTATATAACACAAATGTGTCTCTTGGCGTTGGGTTCATTGTTAATTTCAACTGACATGGTCTGCTGGTGAAATCTACTATTTAAGAATCATAAATCTGTAAAATGGCAGAAATTACATCCTAGCAAGTTAATTGCTTGATAATTATGCATTAATACATGTTTTAGTTATTTGAACTACGACCACATCAGAATGTAGACTAAATGCGCTTCTTAATAAGTAATAATAAAATGGCAATCAGCGTAGAATAGCGCCATAACAGTAAACCTTACGTAGAATAGCGCCATAACAGTAAACCTTACGTAGAATAGCGCCATAACAGTAAAACTTACGCAGTTACATTACTTGTAGTGTGAACTGGACGGCAATCTTGTAAATATGTTTACACTTGCACTTAGATAACAGTTTTAACAGGAACAAATAATATTTCGTTGTATAATGCTACACCGTTTTATAGACGTCCAGTGCCGATCCACTGGAGATGGTTATGGCTCTTGCTACAAACTGATCAAAGAAAAAATGACATTCGATGAAGGAAGAGCTCTGTGCAAGAAATTCGGGCCGAGGGGAGACCTTGTGTCGGTTGAGTCCGAAGAGGAAGATGACTTCCTGATCGACTTATTGCAAGGTAAGACGTCAAGCTTAAGCAACAAAGCCTACTAACTTCTCATGTGCAACGTTTATGTGATTTCCTTTTACATTCTATTTACTCCATGTCCTGTTATAATAACATAACCATTGGGGCACCGTAGCGTAGTATTAAGAGTATCCGACACACAGTCAAGATAATCCAGGTTCGAATACTCTTCCTACCGTTTTGAAGATTGAGCAGTCATGTTCACTCCCCGTCGCTTCAGTTTATGCAGCTATATATTGAGAGTCTGGCGTGTATATGTGTATGATTAATTGTGCGCTGTAACTACAACATATCTGAATTCTTTCCCGAGAAGTCGCAACGATATTCGCATGAACATTTCTACAGATCCATGTATATTAAAATGTCAACGAACAGTTGCAGGAATATATCTTAATTCATTGTCTGTGATTACGTGTGCCCATTTAAACGTCGCCTATTAAAATTAAAATCGTCAATTATGGTGAACGATTTAGATTATAGAGTTTTATTATAACAAACCAGAAAACTGAAAGTGTTATCATAATACGCCCACGAACAGCATACACATTGATTTATTTACTTTTAAATAATTTCACAACACAGTTTTTTAGCTAGGCCAATGAGACACATTGTATATGAAGACGTATCCTGCAATAACCGAGAAGAAATCGAAAAAATTCTACTACATTTGGGAACCGTTTATCTCTAACATCATTATGAGCGTCTATGTTCGATCTGGCTCTTTAAAATCAATTTTGCTCGTTAACAGTGATCTTGTAAACTTATCGCTGTGAACACGAGGACGCCCCACCGGGACACTTTCGTTGGTGTCTCTTTGAAAATGGTGTCCTCTTTGATACGGCGGCGCCATTTTGCTTTTTAAAAATATCATTAAATTTAACAACGGATTCTATTTAATGACAAAAGGTGTCATTATCTTAGTGAAACGGCCCACAGGATAACAAAATAGTGATTTATCATTTCAGATTTTTTTCGGATGTATAAATATGGTTATTTGTTACAGCGGAACCATCCTACCGCCTCGCACTTACATCGGGTAAAATGGTTTCCGGTGTGTGGACTTGGCTTGCCACAGGACAACCGTTTACCTACAACGGGTGGTGGTCCGGCGAACCGAACGGTTCTGGAAGTTTGTGCATTTATAACCCACGTGGAAGTGGCGTGGCTTGGAATGACGTCTCCAGCAATGGGAAGTTCTATGTACTCTGTGAATTTCTCTTAGCCGTCTAATGGCCGATGAACAACTGCAAGATGACAAAGTTGTGCACTGCATAGAACACATCATCCAGTTGTGGCACGCTATGCTTTAAAAGTAGGAAAGCTTTGGTAATAAGTTGATCACAACAAGGTTATATGACGCTGTTAGTTTATAAAGAAGGAACGGTTATCGTCATCACGTGCTGTACGCGTAATGGTACACCAGCTATGCGTCTAATAAGTCTTATCCAATATGCATCGCATGCTTCTGTCAAGTCAAGTGCGTGATATGTTAGTTCAGCTAAGCAATGCGGCTTGTAGTACTTTGTCTCAATAAAGATATGTGCACAGCTACTGCATGGCTTTTTGTTTTACAGAATACATCGGTAATAGTGTCCACCCATATTACACACACACACACACACACACACACGCACGCGCTCACACACACACGCCCGTGCATACATGATCACACGCGCGCGCTCACACACATACACTCACACACACACACACACACACACACACACACATACACACACACACACACACACACACACGCCAAAGCCTCCACTGATGCCGGAATAAAAAAATTATATTGGGTGGTCTGAGCCGAAGCTTCAGCACGACTTTGGTATCGGATCATTCCGAAAGACACAAAAAAGACGGGGGGGGGGAGGGGGTGCTGCTGAAGACGTTTGTTCCGTTATTCTAGTTGCGACACGGTGACAGATACCGGTGCCAAACCACAGGCCGGTCGACACCAGGATTCGAACAACGGTTCCTCCGACCTACAGTCGTGATGTGCGCACGCGCACGCGGACAAGCATACGCACACACACACACACACACATACACACACGTGCGCTCGCACGCACACAACGCACAGTTCCAAGCGAATTTCAATGCCTGAAATCAACAGTTTAAATAAAAGTGAATCTCTAAGCAAAACGCAGCTTGAGTTAGCATGCACTGATCACACACGATCAATAACCAAATACGTGTTGCAAACTGTGCAACTAAAAAGTGTTCGTATAGCAACAAGTGTTACCAATTCAGAATAGCAATTATATTAATATGACTTAAAATGAAATGAGTTGGTGAAATTGTATCGGTACAATATATAGACGTTCTGCTCATTTGTTTGCGTAGAGTAAACTCAAGTATATTAGTAAGTGCTCTTTCAGCTTCATTGCACCCATTGTTTGAAATGCGCTGCCTGTCAGGCTGCGGCATCTCCCTACTTTATCTTAGTTTAAATCTCGGTAAAAGATATATCTGTTCCAACAGGGTTTCCCACTAGTCTAGGTACTTTCTGAGTACTTCTATAGTTATGTTATATAAATGTATATATATGTGTATGAATGATATGTAGATGCGCATTGAGTTTTGTGCCTACACATATTTGCGCTACTATATAAGAGCTATCTATTAGCATTAGTATTATTGTTGTTGTTATGTAAACGCTAATGCAGTACATAAATATATGTAAATAAAATGGCAAATATTTCAGAAGGGTGGGGGTACACATAGACAATTGAATTGGGACTCTCGATAAGCAAAATGTTTCCTTGCCCTCTTGCCATTTGAGATTCTGTTTTTAATGGCAATCTTGTTCAATCTTGTTAAATATTCGATTCGGCACTAGTGTTAGTCTAGTTCCATCGTGGGATAGTACCCTCCTTGACCAAGTGAAATAACTCCAGGTATGACCAGTGTACTACAGATGTCTCTCCTGTAATGTATTGATCGTGTGTGATCAGTGCATACTAACTCAAGCTGCGTTTTGCTTAGAGATTCACCTTTATTTAAACTGTTGATTTCAGGCATTGAAATTCGCTTGGAACTGTGCGCTGTGCGCACGTGTGTGTATGTGTGTGTGTGTGTGCGCACTGTGCGTATGCTTGTCCGCGTGCGCGTGCGCACATCACAACTGTAGGTCGGAGGAACCGTTGTTCGAATCCTGGTGTCGACCGGCCTGTGGTTTGGCACCGGTATCTGTCACCGTGTCGCAACTAGTATAACGGAGCAAACGTCTTCAGCAGCACGTGTACGCTTCATTGGTTGCCGATTAAACAGCGCATCGAGTACAAACTACTCCTGCTTACGGTTCTCAGTTTGCACGGCATGACTGCGTCATACATGGCGGACCTGCTAACTCGACACCAACCCACTCGCACGTTGCGCTCCGCCGACGCTCACCTGCTCGAGGTCCCGCGCTGCAAGCTTTGTACTCAAGACGACAAAGCTTTTTCACCGGCAGCGCCACGCCTCTGGAACAATCTGCCCCTTGTCATGCGTGCTGCAGACTGCCTCATCGTGTTCCAGAAGCAACTGAAGACACTTCTTTTTTAAACGTGCTTTTTCTCTTTAAATTATAGTGGCGAACTATGGCCTTTTTAATATCTAACTTTAACTATTATTATTATTTATTATTATTCTCTCTTAACTTGTCGTTTTAATTAGTATTAGTATTATTACTATCCTTATTTATTTACTATTGATATGTATATGTATGTGTGTTTTAATGCTTTTATTTATTTACTTAATTATTTTATTTATATATTGTTATTTTATTTAATAATCTTAATAGCTTCATGCCATGTTTTTAGCGCAAAAAAATGCAGTAAATTATTATTATTATTATTAGAAATGGTCAGTTTCTTCTTGAACTCGTCTACACGTTCATCCGGGATGACCAACACGTTCTTCGGAAAAAAAAAATCAAGCATTGGACTTTCCGAGCATCAAATCAATTCAAATCTCAAATAGACTTCACTATTATGTCGTAACGAAGGAGAATCAGCATAACGGATGCTCAAGCACACTCTGCTTCCGGCCCCATCGGCGCAGACAACATAATTGTGTATGCAAGCACAGGACTAAGGTTCAGACAGAGAAGAGCAACAGACGGCCAAGACTTACTGAGATGCTATCACAATGCCTTCCGCACTGAAAATAAAAGAAAAGACTGGAATATGAAATAGTGTGTGTCAATTGAGTACAACCTAAACGTTAGTGTTCAAACCACACATTCTCATTGATCATAAAGAAAAACAACCAGCCGGAGCAGGTGAAATACGTTTTGCTTGAAGATGTGGACATCGCCCTATGGCCATGCCAGGGGTTCCCAAACTGTGGTCCGAGACCCTCAGGCGGTCCGGGGATGGTCTAAGTTGAACCCAAGGAACGCAATGTCCACGTTATGTGTGTAAAACATCCGTTAATATGCGAAAATATATATCTTAAGTGATTTACGCTTCAGAACTATTTGGAATATTGTGCAAATTATACTTGGGTGCCATCATTATAATTTTAATATATCACTGGAAAGGAAGAAAGCACCTCTTATTTGAAGATATAAATTAATCTCCGTGTTGACAAAGCTCTATGCATACGGTTGCGGTCGAGTGTAGCAATCGTTTTATCTTGTATAGCTTCCTGCGATGGTTCACAGTTCTATCTTAATGTATGATCTGCAGTCAGAGCCGGTAGAAGTACATTTATTTTGTACTTGAATAAAAATACAAGTAACTAGAATAAAGCTACTCAAGTAAGGCAAATGTATTTTAATGTACTTGAAGTATAAGTGCTAAGTTAACTAATGTACTTGAAATAAATACAAAAGTACTTTTCTCAAATAACAAATTATGTTGGTATTGTAACAGGTAGTTTTTTCATTGTTATAATTGTATTTAAAAAATACTTTATAGTGGCGTAGTGAGGGTTGTTGACGCCCGGGTGCAAGACATCATTTGGCGCCACCCCCAACAGTGCTTTATATGTTTCCTCTCCGAGGTAAACTGAAGTGGTCATGCAACCGTGCAAATTGAACAGTGCTTAGGCTGACGTGTAAAATATATACCGGCACATTAAACTTTGTTTTATTGCAAATACTTGATCTTGTACCACAGACGGTTGCAGATTAACATCACTTTACAGAACGAATGTTCACATTTACCCGTTGTTGTGATCACAAATTGTACTGTGACGCGTCGATCCGCGGGGAATACATCGTCACCGTACGACACAGTGAATAGAAAGAACGAAACGTTCGTAGAGTGTCTTAAAAAGCATTCCTCAGTCGCAATCTCTGAATAGACTACGGTTCCATCTGAAGCGGTGTTATAATGTTCGTTTATTCGTACAGTCTTGCATGGCAGAGGGAAGACCAACCGAACTCTAGTTACCAACGTCCATGAGATGTTCCGTGTGTCTGTCCAGTAGAAAACCAAATTTTGCATTCAGTTCCTGTTCGGCCCAGAGACTTTCGCCTCGTTATCCAGACATTCTTTTTCATCGGCATACCATTCTCCGAACGCGTACTGCCCAGTTTATGCATAGCTCATCGCCTTTCTCCACAAAGCTTTGGCGTCACACTACGACACATTCCCGAATCCCCTTAGTTGCATGTGATCAATTAAGATCCCCTGACAACCTCTCAAGTAGCCCCACAATACCATCGAAACATTCGTAATTAGCTACGACAGTCTTCACTCGGGCACACCAGGGTATCCACCGGGTTTTGAACACCCGTTTAACTATTTAACAAGATTTAACAAGATTGCCATCCAGAAAATTACTCTGGATGGCAGGTGGACAAGGAAGCCTTTTGGCTTATCGAGAGTCCAATACTTTTTATCTACATGTATCCCGCCTTTTTAAGGTGTGTGTCGATTTTATTTTTAAACATATTCACGCTACTAGCACCAACACAATCAGGAGATAATATGTTCCATTCATTTACAGTCCTTTGTGAGAATGAGAACTTTCTTATATCTAATCTACACTGCTCCTTTACTAATGTAGCTTCATGTCCTCTGGTCCTTCTATTTTTCTTAACTGAGAAAAAAATGTTTCTATCAATATTTTCATAACCATTCAATATTTTGAACACTTCTATGTGATCTCCTCTCAATCTCCTGGTCTCTAATGTTGTTAAACCACATTCTTTTAGGCGTATTTCGTAACTAAGATCCCTCAGATTTGGTATCATTTTAGTCGCTCTCCTCTGTACTCTTTCTAGTGCTTGGATATGGCCTCCATGCTTGTATACAATATTCTAAATGAGGCCTCACTATTGTTTTGTACAGCGGTTTTTTCTTATACGCTATATTTCGCCTAATTAATCCAAGGATTTGATTTCCCTTTGACGCTGCAATTCCGCACTGCTCTGAAACCTTCATATCAGCACTAATGGTTAACCCCAAGTCCTTTTCTTTTACAGTAGTACTTAGAACAGTACCCCCCATTTTATATTTTACCTCTTCATTCCCATGACCTGTGTGGAGGCATTTACATTTCCCAAAATTGAACAGCATTTGCCACTTTTCAGACCATTTGATCAACCTATCAAGATCATCTTGTAAATGCTGTCTGTCTCCATCACTTTTAATCCTTCTAAACACTTTTGTATCATCCGCAAATTTTAACACCTTGCTTGTTATATCATCGTCCAAATCGTTGATATATATTAAGAATAATATAGGTCCTAGTACTGATCCCTGTGGTACCCCACTCAATACCGATTTCCAGTTTGAAGCCTCCCCATCAACTACTACACGTTGTCTTCTGTCATTCAGCCATTTTTCTATCCAGTTTATTATACCATTTCCTATGCCATGGGCCTTTAGCTTAAGGAGTAATCTTTGATGTGGTACTTTGTCGAAAGCTTTTTGGAAATCTAAATAGATGATATCTACTGGTGATCCCTCATCTACCCACCAAGTGGTGGTCTGCCTTCAAACATCCAATCGCAGAGTTGAACTTGCGAGAAACTGATACCAATTCAATATGTTGAAGTGATTCCTCGCGGTGGACTGAAAATCAGCCAAGTTCAAACTGTGATTGCCACAACTGAAGAGGACAATCGCGTTTGTCATAAGATGTTATCCTGTCGATTCTGCGCCCCCAGACCTTACCTCCGAGTCACTACGCCACTGGTACTTTAGCAGATCAAATTAATGTAAGACCTTCGCTTGTGTCAGACACTTTGTCAACCACACAGTGATTACCGCTGGATGTCCATACGTCACAATTTGTGTTATGTGTATGTCACATTTATTACAAAAATAACGATACCGCTTTTGTTCTGATTTGGATAGCCACACGAAATTACGAAATTGGAAATCGTTACCTTGTCGCACCTAGAGGCAGTGTATGTTACTCCGTGACCTAGCGCAGTTCAACATGTAGCTGCTAACGTTTGGTCGACATTTACTGGCATACCCTAAATAGCACGGAAGTTTATTTCATCCAAAGTATCACCTTACCAGTCGTTATTTATGTTAATAACAAACAATAATGTTGTGCTTGTGTTCATTCGTGTGTGTGCGTGCGTGTATGTGTGCGTTTTATTGCAAACATTAAGAAAGCCGTAGTAGTGGTAGCTACTTAGGGTGATGGGTACGAATTTGATAAATCCATCGGTCGACACTTAGAATAATTTTGTTTCGTCGCTGTGACGACACGACTGTTGTGTCGTTTTGTATTAATATAATTGTTGCTCTCCTCCTTGTTCTCAGCTCTACAGAAGTGAGGGTCAGGTTCAGTAAAGCTGAATCATTCTATGTGCCTTTGTCTTCCATAGTTTCCTGTCCATCGTTCCCTCTCTCCATCTTTCATCCTCCTCTGATCTTCTTATGTCCCTCGTCAGGCAGATCTCCAATCTCATCTGTTGCCTTTCTCTTTCCCTGTGTCCTATATGTTGTTCCGCCTCCGCAATAGGGTCTAAGTGTCGATGGTTACACAGCCACGTCTCATTTATCAGCCCACGTAATTACTCTGTTTATGCAATTTAGGCGTGGAGGAGCGGGGTCTAATTCTACAAGCGTGCAACTGTTCACTGTATCATCGCCCACAGCAAGGTAATATCATGAAGTTCTACTTCACATCCCAGAGACCACAGCAAACAAAACACTTCTCAACAAGCCATGCATCTCGCTATGCAAAAAGCATCAGAATGGGTAGCCTTGTTCTTATACAAATCTCACCAATCATTCTTGGCACTTGTTCGCCCCTGTCGGATAATAACGTTATAATTATCAGCAATTTGCTTTAAAATACGATAGCAAATTTTTTTTCTATTACCTTTGTTAGTTAATAGTTTAGAAGTATCCCGTCATTTACAAGATGGAGTTGTTATTTATGTAGTTACGTGGGCTGATTAATGAAACGTGGCTGTATAACCGTTGACACATATTGATATTTTCATTACAACTATGACGTTGATATAAAATCGCGTTTATAATTGTAAGTGATTGGTGTCTCGCAGTGATTGCAGGACGTGAGAAAACTACGAGAACAGTTGGGTAGGAGCCATATTAAACAGGTCAGTTGTGCTATATAAGAGCGGTCTCTCTTAGTGTGCATCGAGTGCTTAAGCAACCGGCAACTGGTCACGTCACACGAACAACTGAACATCAAGACTCCTTTCGGTAAGTTGTTTTCATTAGTTTCAATCATATAACAGGATGATGAAACTTAGTTTAGTTTGTAGTGGCGAAACACTCTTCTCCAGATATTTAAAAGATCAAAATAAAGCCAATGGTGTTAGCTACTTCCCTTGGTTTATTTCTCCGTTGGTGAGAGTTGCTCTGTGCCCATATTGTGATCCTGTAACTTGTTTTCACCTTTTGTCTGTCTATTTCTCTTAAGTCCAATCTACATTGTTGGCTTACTAAAGCTGTTTTGGTACCTTGTGTTCGTCTTCATTTTGTAGACCCTTTACGAGAAGTAGGCCTTCTATAATATAGGTAGTTTCCATGGAATCATGCTCAGAAGCCGATCACACCTTTTGCTGCTCCGCAGTCTCGGCTCGACCGATGTCATCGGAAAACGGGGGGACGGGGGACGGGGTGTTGTTTATTGTTTTCGCAGAAACCATGGAGATTTGCCTATATTCTTGGACACCGAGAGACACACCAAAATCCGGGAGATTTCACCGATAATTGGCACTGGCTCGCCTGGTTCGACTGTGACATTGGAAAGCCGGGAGGGGGCGGGGATGCTGTTCAAACATTGTTCGCCACCTCGTCGGCGTAACTTCAACTTATTGAGTACACGTTCCAAGGGGTCTACGGGGGCACGGTCATGTGGGCCCATTCAAAAAGGTCTACGGGCACGCCAAATTTCAATAGTTTAGCGGGCACGTGCCTCTCTACTAACCTATCAATGCTGGCTTAAATACTTAATATTTTACGTTTCTGGTAATATAATACATTTTGTTTATTATCTAATTTTAGGAACGTGGCACCTCAAGCAACGATGCAGATGAACTTGCTGTGCGGGATTGTTCTCTTGTGTTGTCTTTCACTCGGCGTGGAGTACGCACTGTCGACCAACATCGAGTGTGCTACGGAGACCTGTAGTGTCGATAAACATTTTATTGCAATAGAATATCACAGTCGTTGGCTGGAGCTACAACAACAGTGTGGTTAGTTGCAATGTTTCATTTTATTGGGAAGTAATTGGCGATGTCGTGTATTTACAACAACATCAGCCACGAGGCGGGATAGCATGCTCTAGATATTATATAACACAAATGTGTCTCTTGGCGTTGGGTTCATTGTTAATTTCAACTGACATGGTCTGCTGGTGAAATCTACTATTTAAGAATCATAAATCTGTAAAATGGCAGAAATTACATCCTAGCAAGTTAATTGCTTGATAATTATGCATTAATACATGTTTTAGTTATTTGAACTACGACCACATCAGAATGTAGACTAAATGCGGTTCTTAATAAGTAATAATAAAATGGCAATCAGCGTAGAATAGCGCCATAACAGTAAACCTTACGTAGAATAGCGCCATAACAGTAAACCTTACGTAGAATAGCGCCATAACAGTAAAACTTACGCAGTTACATTACTTGTAGTGTGAACTGGACGGCAATCTTGTAAATATGTTTACACTTGCACTTAGATAACAGTTTTAACAGGAACAAATAATATTTCGTTGTATAATGCTACACCGTTTTATAGACGTCCAGTGCCGATCCACTGGAGATGGTTATGGCTCTTGCTACAAACTGATCAAAGAAAAAATGACATTCGATGAAGGAAGAGCTCTGTGCAAGAAATTCGGGCCGAGGGGAGACCTTGTGTCGGTTGAGTCCGAAGAGGAAGATGACTTCCTGATCGACTTATTGCAAGGTAAGACGTCAAGCTTAAGCAACAAAGCCTACTAACTTCTCATGTGCAACGTTTATGTGATTTCCTTTTACATTCTATTTACTCCATGTCCTGTTATAATAACATAACCATTGGGGCACCGTAGCGTAGTATTAAGAGTATCCGACACACAGTCAAGATAATCCAGGTTCGAATACTCTTCCTACCGTTTTGAAGATTGAGCAGTCATGTTCACTCCCCGTCGCTTCAGTTTATGCAGCTATATATTGAGAGTCTGGCGTGTATATGTGTATGATTAATTGTGCGCTGTAACTACAACATATCTGAATTCTTTCCCGAGAAGTCGCAACGATATTCGCATGAACATTTCTACAGATCCATGTATATTAAAATGTCAACGAACAGTTGCAGGAATATATCTTAATTCATTGTCTGTGATTACGTGTGCCCATTTAAACGTCGCGTCCATTTAAACGTCGCCTATTAAAATTAAAATCGTCAATTATGGTGAATGATTTAGATTATAGAGTTTTATTATAACAAACCAGAAAACTGAAAGTGTTATCATAATACGCCCACGAACAGCATACACATTGATTTATTTACTTTTAAATAATTTCACAACACAGTTTTTTAGCTAGGCCAATGAGACACATTGTATATGAAGACGTATCCTGCAATAACCGAGAAGAAATCGAAAAAATTCTACTACATTTGGGAACCGTTTATCTCTAACATCATTATGAGCGTCTATGTTCGATCTGGCTCTTTAAAATCAATTTTGCTCGTTAACAGTGATCTTGTAAACTTATCGCTGTCAACACGAGGACGCCCCACCGGGACACTTTCGTTGGTGTCTCTTTGAAAATGGTGTCCTCTTTGATACGGCGGCGCCATTTTGCTTTTTAAAAATATCATTAAATTTAACAACGGATTCTATTTAATGACAAAAGGTGTCATTATCTTAGTGAAACGGCCCACAGGATAACAAAATAGTGATTTATCATTTCAGATTTTTTTCGGATGTATAAATATGGTTATTTGTTACAGCGGAACCATCCTACCGCCTCGCACTTACATCGGGTAAAAAGGTTTCCGGCGATGAGTGGACTTGGCTTGCCACAGGAAAACCGTTCACCTACAATGGATGGTGGGCCGGAGAACCGAGCGGTTCTGAAAGTTTGTGCATTTATAACGGACGTGGAAGTGGATTGGCTTGGAATGACGTCCCCAGCAATGAGATGTTCTATGTACTCTGTGAATTTCCTTTAGCGCCCTAATGGCCGACGAACAACTGGAAGTTAACAAAGTTGTACGCTGCATAGAACACATCGTCCAGTTGCGGCCGCTATGCTGTAAAAGTAGGAAAGCTTTGGTAATAACTTCATCACAATAAGGGTATATGACGCTGTTAGTTTATAAAGAAGGGACGTTTATCATCATCACACGCTGTACGCGTAATGGTACACCAGTTATGCGTCTAATAAGTCTTATCCAATATGCATCGCATGCTACTGTCTAGCCAAGTGCGTGATATGCTATTTCAGCTAAGCAATGCGGCTTGTAGTACTTTGTCTCAATAAAGATATGTGCACAGCTACTGCATGGCCTTTTGTTTTACAGAATACATCGGTAATAGTGTCCACCCATATTACACACACACACACGCACGCGCTCACACACACGCGCGCGCATACACGATCACACGCGCGCGCGCACACCCACATACACGCACACACACACACACACACACACACACACACACACACACACACACACACACACAATTGCCAAAGCCTCCACTGATGCCGGAATATAAAATTTATATTGGGTGGTATGAGCCGGGGCTTCAGCACGACTTTGGTATTGGATCATTCCGAAAGACACAAACAAGACGGGGGGGGGGGTGCTGCTGAAGACGTTTGCTCCGTTATACTAGTTGCGACACGGTGACAGATACCGGTGCCAAACCACAGGCCGGTCGACACCAGGATTCGAACAACGGTTCCTCCGACCTACAGTCGTGATGTGCGCACGCGCACGCGGACAAGCATACGCACACACACACACACACACATACACACACGTGCGCTCGCACGCACACAACGCACAGTTCCAAGCGAATTTCAATGCCTGAAATCAACAGTTTAAATAAAAGTGAATCTCTAAGCAAAACGCAGCTTGAGTTAGCATGCACTGATCACACACGATCAATAACCAAATACGTGTTGCAAACTGTGCAACTAAAAAGTGTTCATATAGCAACAAGTGTTACCAATTCAGAATAGCAATTATATTAATATGACTTAAAATGAAATGAGTTGGTGAAATTGTATCGGTACAATATATAGACGTTCTGCTCATTTGTTTGCGTAGAGTAAACTCAAGTATATTAGTAAGTGCTCTTTCAGCTTCATTGCACCCATTGTTTGAAATGCACTGCCTGTCAGGCTGCGGCATCTCCCTACTTTATCTTAGTTTAAATCTCGGTAAAAGATATATCTGTTCCAACAGGGTTTCCCACTAGTCTAGGCGGTCCATGCTTTCTGAGTACTTCTATAGTTATGTTATATAAATGTATATATATGTGTATGAATGATATGTAGATGCGCATTGAGTTTTGTGCCTACACATATTTGCGCTACTATATAAGAGCTATCTATTAGCATTAGTATTATTGTTGTTGTTATGTAAACGCTAATGCAGTACATAAATATATGTAAATAAAATGGCAAATATTTCAGAAGGGCGGGGGTACACATAGACAATTAAATTGGGACTCTCGATAAGCAAAATGTTTCCTTGCCCTCTTGCCATTTGAGATTCTGTTTTTAATGGCAATCTTGTTCAATCTTGTTAAATATTCGATTCGACACTAGTGTTAGTATAGTTCCATCGTGGGATAGTACCCTCCTTGACCAAGTGAAATAACTCCAGGTATGACCAGTGTATTACAGATGTCTCTCCTGTAATGTATTGATCGTGTGTGATCAGTGCATGCTAACTCAAGCTGCGTTTTGCTTAGAGATTCACCTTTATTTAAACTGTTGATTTCAGGCATTGAAATTCGCTTGGAACTGTGCGCTGTGCGCACGTGTGTGTATGTGTGTGTGTGTGCGCACGTGTGTGTATGTGTGTGTGTGTGTGTGTGTGTGTGTGTGTGTGTGTGTGTGTGTGTGTGTGTGTGTGTATATATATATGTGTGTATATGTGTATATATGTGTATATATGTGTATATATGTGTATATATGTGTATATATGTGTATATATGTGTATATATGTGTATATGTGTGTATATGTGTGTGTATATATGTGTATATATGTGTATATGTGTGTATATGTGTGTATATGTGTGTATATGTGTGTATATGTGTGTATATGTGTGTATATGTGTGTATATGTGTGTGTGTGTGTGTGTGTGTGTGTGTGTGTGTGTGTGTGTGTGTGTGTGTGTGTGTGTGTGTGTGTGTGTGTGTGTGTGTGTGTGTGTGTGTGTGCGTATGCTTGTCCGCGTGCGCGTGCGCACATCACAACTGTAGGTCGGAGGAACCGTTGTTCGAATCCTGGTGTCGACCGGCCTGTGGTTTGGCACCGGTATCTGTCACCGTGTCGCAACTAGTATAACGGAGCAAACGTCTTCAGCAGCACGTGTACGCTTCATTGGTTGCCGATTAAACAGCGCATCGAGTACAAACTACTCCTGCTTACGGTTCTCAGTTTGCACGGCATGACTGCGTCATACATGGCGGACCTGCTAACTCGACACCAACCCACTCGCACGTTGCGCTCCGCCGACGCTCACCTGCTCGAGGTCCCGCGCTGCAAGCTTTGTACTCAAGACGACAAAGCTTTTTCACCGGCAGCGCCACGCCTCTGGAACAATCTGCCCCTTGTCATGCGTGCTGCAGACTGCCTCATCGTGATCCAGAAGCAACTGAAGACACTTCTTTTTTAAACGTGCTTTTTCTCTTTAAATTATAGTGGCGAACTATGGCCTTTTTAATATCTAACTTTAACTATTATTATTATTATTTATTATTATTCTCTCTTAACTTGTCGTTTTAATTAGTATTAGTATTATTACTATCCTTATTTATTTACTATTGATATGTATATGTATGTGTGTTTTAATGCTTTTATTTATTTATTTAATTATTTTATTTATATATTGTTATTTTATTTAATAATCTTAATAGCTTCATGCCATGTTTTTAGCGCAAAAAAATGCAGTAAATTATTATTATTATTATTAGAAATGGTCAGTTTCTTCTTGAACTCATCTACCAGTTCATCCGGGATGACCAACACGTTCTACGGAAAACAAAAATCAAGCATTGGACTTTCCGAGCATCAAATCAATTCAAATCTCAAATAGACTTCACTATATGTCGTAACGAAGGAGAAACAGCATAACGGATGCTCAAGCACACTCTGCTTCCGGCCCCATCGGCGCAGACAACAGAATTGTGTATGCAAGCACAGGACTAAGATTCAGAGCAGAGAAGAGCAAGAGAAGGCCAAGACTTACTGAGATGCTATCACAATGCCTTCCGCACTGAAACTAAAATTTCAACTGACTGGAATAGGAAATGGTGTGTGTCAATTGTGAACAATCTAAACGTTAGTGTTCAAACCATACATTCTCATTGATCATAAAAAAACAGCCAGCCGGAGCAGGTGAAATACGTTTTGCTTGAAGATGTGGTCATCGCCCTATGGCTATGCCAGGGGTTCCCAAACTGGTCCGAGACCCTCACGCGGTCCGGGGATGGTCTAAGTTGAACCCAAGGAACGCAGTGTCCACGTTATGTGAGTAAAACATCCGTTAATATGCGAAAATATATATCTTAAGTGATTTACGCTGTAGAACTATTTGGAATATTGTGCAAATTATACTTGGCTGCCGTCATTATAATTTTAACATATCACTGCGTCACGGATTATCGAGGTCTCCGTACACTAGATGGCTCAGTCTAGTAGGGTTCTTATATATCAAGGTCAACGCATATAAGAAAGAACGGTTATCGTGAACAAGCAACAAAGAACGAGGAAAATTTAATAAACTTTATTACAAGATATCTTCCATTTGGTAAATATCTCGATTAACAAAATAAACAGAATAAAGAAATCCCGTAACCAAATCTTAATAGAACATAATAAACAATAACACTGAATCTTTCGATTATCAAATTCCACTTCCTTTCTAAGGTGGATTATACCGCTACACGACCATACACTAGGCGCCAAGTGTTATCTATGAATAACTCCCATAATATAAATACACAGTATAAACTAGTCCTCGCGGACTCTCATTACAGTAATATGTTACAATATATATATATATATATGTGTGTGTGTGAATACTTCAAGGGTAATAATACCTCACTTCAAAACCACAGATAACTACCAATCATAATACAGCAAATAATATATACGTTCAATCAGAAAATAAACATTTATACTGGGCTAGTCCCATCTCGAATATATATGAACGTTTGTTGAAGTCAACACGCCGAGTTCAGAACACATTTAGAACGGTGTATCTCGGGCGCACGAGTGATGATGCCGGGCAATTAACGATTGCCGTCGTACGCCGCGAATTCTCGAGTCGCGTCCGTTCAATGATCGCACGGTCGCAAACGATTGCGAAGTCAGTTGAATATGTTCAACTGAAAGACGAAGCCGGGCAGTAGACGCTTAACGCCGGCCGCTACGAATTCGATCGAGAGGTCTTGCCCTGTCGCAAACGATCGAGAAGTCGGATGAATGGGTTCGCGCGAATGACGACGCCTGGCAGTATACGTTTACCGCCGTCCGCTGCGAGACGCATTCGGTCAAGCTTTCTGACGATGTCGCTGTGAGCCCGCTGTTCGAGGATGGCCCGAGCTGGGTGAGCGCGTCGCGATTATTGCTCATCGACGCAAATACGTTAGGGCCGACCGGAACGTTGTCTCAATATACTGCTGACGTGGCGGCATGGATTCTTCGAAGCTCGATCGAAAAGTCACTCTGGACACTGAATATTACACACACAAAAGCTTGGGAATGTAACCCACGTTAACGATTCCCACCACGCTTTACGACTTGACTTGCCATTCTCTTGGCAACAGGGCAACCTGTCTCGTTCAACCCTGGATCTGTCCCAGTCCTTCGCCAGCGCCCAGATGGCGAAATGCGTACAACAGACGTTTATATAAGCGGACCTAATTACACATCATATGGCAGGTTTCCATCATTTCTATTGGCTAATGCAATATACAATTCAAACTAAGCATTGTGGAACACCCTCTAAGATTACAGTGAAACCACCTGCTGGCCTAGAAACGCTAGCAACAGAATACCACGCCCCACTGAGCGCTTCTGCAACCGAGCTGCCGTAATTACGTAACCAAGGCGGTTGGTCAACAATATGTCTATCTACTGGCTTGACCTTCCTCATTTCCCAAATTAAACCTCAGGCAAGTAGATTTAACCATCCAGAAATAGCAGAAATGCTACACACTGTAAAGGAAGAAAACACCTCTTATTTGAAGAAATAAATTAATCTCCGTGTTGACGAAGCTCTATGCATACGGTTGCGGTCCAGTGTATCAATCGTTTTATCTTATATGGCTTCCTGCGATGGTTCACAGTTCTATCTTAATGTCTGATCTGCAGCCAGAGCCAGTAGAAGTACATTTATTGTGTACTTTAGTAGAAATACAAGTAACTAGAAGAAAGCTACTCAAGTAAGGCAAAAGTATTTTTTTAATATACTTGAAGTATAAGTGCTAAGTTAACAAATGTACTTGAAATAAATACAAAAGTATTTTTTTCAAGTAACACATTATGTTGATATTGTAACAGATAGTTTTTTAATTGTTATAATTTTATATAAAAAAAACTTTACATTGGCATAGTGAGGTTTGTTGGCGCCCGGGTGCAAAACATCATTTGGCGCCACCCCCAACAGTGCTTTATATGTTTCCTCTCCGAGGTAAACTGAAGTGGTCATGCAACCGTGCAAATTGAACAGTACTTAGGCTTACGTGTAAAATATATACCGGCACATTAAACTTTGTTTTATTGTAAATACTTGATCTTGTACCACAGACGGTTGCAGATTAACATCACTTTACCGAACGAATGTTCACATTTACCCGCTGTTGTGATCACAAATTGTAATGTGACGCGTCGATCCGCGGGGAATACAGTGAATAGAAAAAACGCAACGTTCGTAGAGTGTCTTAACAAGCATTCCTCAGTCGCAATCTCTGAATGGACTACGGTTCCATCTGATTCAATGGATGTCCATACGTCACAATTTGTGTTATGTGTATGTCTGGTTATAGGTATGAAAAGGTGAATATATATCTTGGTAATTGCATAAACGTCACATTTATTACAAAAATAACGATACCCCTTTTGTTCTGATTTGGATAGCCACACGAAATTACGAAATTGGAAATCGTCACCTTGCCGCACCTAGAGGCAGTGTACGTTACTCCGTGATCTAGCGCAGTTCAACCTGTGGCTGCTAACGTTTGGTCGACATTTACTGGCATACCCTAAGTAGCACGGAAGTTTATTTCATTCAACGTGTCACCTTACCAGTCGTTATTTCTGTTGATAACAAACAATAATGTTGTGCTTGTGTTCATTCGTGTGTGTGCGTGCGTGTATGTGTGCGTTTTATTGCAAACATTAAGAAAGCGGTAGTAGCGGTAGCTACTTAGGGTGATGGGAACGAATTTGATAAATCCATCGGTCGACACTTAGAATAGTTTTGTTTCGTCGCAGTGACGACACGACTGTTGTGTCGTTTTGTATTAATATAAGTGTTGCTCTCCTCGTTCTCTGCTCTATAGAAGTGAGGGTCAGGTTCAGTAAAGCTGAATCACTCTATGTGTCTTTGTCTTCAATAGTTTCCTGTCCATCGCTCCCTCTCTCCATCTTTCATCCTCTCCTGATCTTCTCATATCCCTCATCACGCAGATCTCCCATCTCAGCTGTTGCCTTTCCCTGTGTCCTATATGTTGTTCCGCCTCCTCAATAGGGTCTAAGTGTCGACGGCTAAACAGCCACGTTTCATTTATCAGCCCACGTAACTGCTCTGATTGCGCAATTTTAAAAAGCTCACGGAAGCGTTAATAGCAGGTGGGGGCGGCGGGGTCTGATTCAACAAGCGTGCAACTGTTCACTGCATCATCGCTCACAGCAAGGTAATATCATGAAGTTCTACTTCACATCCCAGAGACCAACGCAAACAAAACCCTTCTCAACAAACCATGCATCCCGCTATACAAAAAGCATCAGAATGGGTAGCCTTGTTCTTACACAAATCTCACCAATCATTATTGGCACCTGTTCGCCCCTGTCGGATAATAACGTTATAATTATCAGCAATTTGCTTTAAAATACGATAGCAATTTTTTTTTAATTACCTTTGTTAGTTAAGCGAAGTTTAGAAGTATCCCGTCATTTACAAGATGGAGTTGTTATTTTTGTAGTTACGTGGGCTGATAAATGAAACGCGCCATAACACAAAGTCTTACGCAGTTACATTACTTTTAATGTGTACTGGACGGCAATCTCGTAAATATGTTTACATTTGCACTTACATAACAGTTTTAACAGGAACAAATGATATTTTCTTGTATAAGACTTCACCATTTTACAGAGATTCAGTGCCGGTCCTCTGAAGATGGCAATCGCTCTTGCTACAAACTGATCAAACAAAAAATGACATTCGTCAAAGGAAGAGCTGTATGCAAGAACATCGGGCCGGGGGAGAACTTGCTTCGGTTGAGTCCGAAGAGGAAGATAACCTCCTGATCGACTTATTGAAAGGTGAGACGTCAAACTTAAGCAACAAAGACAAATAACGTCTTATATGCAATGTTTATGTGATTTCCTTTTACCACCTATTTACACCATGTCCTGTTATAATAACATAACGATTGGGGCACCGTATCGTAGTATTTAGAGCATCCGACACTCAGTCGCGATAATCCAGGTTCGAATACATACGATTTGAAGATTGAGCAGTCACGTTCACTCCCCGTTGCTTCAGTTTATGCAGCTATATATATCCGAGTGTCTTGTGGTATTATGTGTATGAATAACTGTGCGCTGTAACAACAACATGGCTGAATGCTTCCCCGAGAGGTCGCAATGATATGCGCATGAACATTTCTACAGATCTATGTCAGTAGTAATATAGGTGGTTTACGAGGGATGCTATCCGTTTTCCGTTGGTGCAAGTGCAAAAGTGCCCGGATGTAGGTCAAAGTCAAGTACCCGGATGTAGGTCAAGGTCAAACATCAAGGTCAAGTACCCGGGTGTAGATCAAGTGGCGCCCCTATAGGATACGTGATGAACTAAAATAGCGCCCCCTGGCGAAAAAAAATTGAACTAATTTCCACTGTCGTATAAGTCGTGAACTACAAGTGGTGCCACCTTACGGACAAGGGTTGAACTAAATGTAGGAGTACTGTCAAAATTGGTGCGTATTATTTATGAAAATTGGCGTCCCTTGGTGGAAAGGTTACGAACTGAACCCGCCTGGCCTCAACAGCGATCTATTTTTGGCGCGCGCGGGAGCGGTCCGTTTTTTCCTTGTATCGGACCGGTTTTCGGTAACGTTTGGCCTCAACAGTAACACAAGAGTTGCGATTTAGCCTCAACAAACAGCGTTCTATTTTTAGCTCGCACGCGTCCTTGGCCTCAACAGTAACAAAAAAAAAAGATGCGGTTACGCCTCAACAAATGTATACATATGAGTGTTAGGTAGAATCCGTTTTCCGTTTGTGCAAGTGCAAAAGTACCCGGATGTAGGTCAAGTGGCGCCCCTATCGGGTAGGGCATGAACTGAAATAGCGCCACCTGGCGGATTTTTCATTAACTAATATTTGCTCCTCGCAAAGTTCAAGGCGTCAAAGGATTTGCGAGCCGTATTGTTGGCAACCGGAAATGCTGAACTGGTGGAGCGTGTATCATCGAAAGAGGGCCTTTGGGGACTTGTTCGTGGCTACAAAAACGGACGAAACACTCTCGGAAAACTATTGTGCAGTGTCCGCGACAATTACTTGTAGACACTGCGTTGTGTAATGTCAACAGTTCATTGCAAGACTTCGTGTCAATGTCTAGTCCCTGGTTCTTGTAGTTATGGAGCGTGACATGTAAATACGTTTGTGCTGTACACGAATAAAATGTTCAAACCCTATATTGTGTCATTTTTCGAAGTATAAGTAGCATAAGTACCGTGCATCTTAGTCCCTTTCATCAGTTGTGTAAAGTATGGACACGATGTTAGTTCATCCTTTTACTTGTATCGTTGCTGGGCCAACGGGCTGTGGTAAAACGACGTTTGTTGTCTCTTTACTACGTCATTCTGCCACACTCGTAAACTCACCGCCCGAAAAGATCACGTGGTGTTACGGTGAATGGCAGATGTTGTATTTCACGCTCTCTACGATACATCCGAACATAGAATTTGTCGAAGGTCTTCCCGATGTGTCGTCTTTCGATCCTAAAACGAGAAACTTGGTAGTTATCGACGATCTCATGTCGGAAACGGACGAGAGGGTCACCAAACTGTTTACGAAGAAGAGTCATCATTGCAACACGTCCGTAATATATTTAGTGCAAAATTTATTTCCCAAAGGGAAAGATAGTCGCACTATAAGTGTAAACGCACAGTACATGGTACTCTTCAAGAACCCTCGCGGCAATACACAAGTGGTCAACTTGGCCAAACAGATGTATCCGGGTCGAATAAAGTACATGCAAGAAGCTTTCAGAGAGGCAACATCCGTACCACACGGGTATTTGTTCGTCGACCTCAAACAGGCTACACCGGAACACTTGCGCCTGCGTACTAATATCGTTAAGGAACCAAACAAATTTCAGTACGCCTACTTTCCGAAGATATAAATAGAAACACGCCGTGACACTCCTCGTTCGTCATGTCGGCGCGAGTGAAGAGAAACGCGTTGTGCCTTTGTCTCCTCGCTAAAGCGGATCCTACTTTAGCCAGAGCCATCATCGACAAGGAAAAACCCGATCTGGTACACAGTCTGTGCGAATGTGCACAAAACATATTAAAAGGGAACGTACCACTAAAGAAAGGTCACAAGATTAAACTGCGTCGGTACAAGAAGGACCTCAGAACCTTGGTCATCAGGAAAACCGGTCTTCATAAGAAGAAACGTATTCTACAGAAAGGTGGTTTCCTTGCGGCCCTACTAGCTCCCTTGGCTACGTCCCTTCTAGCCCCGTTGGTGACGACGGTGTTGCAGTCGTAACTACACAACTATGGAGCACACAAAGAAGATGGCGCTGGTCGATCCACGTATTTTGGATAACGTTCAACTGCAACCTCCTTCGACCAATCCTATAGGGAGTGTTTTGCGACGACTCGACAATGAAATGCTAGACATATTAGAACAAAGCGATATGGACGAGAGGGAAAAGGTTGTGTTGTATAACCAGGTGTTGAGTCGATACAACGATCTTTCCGACAAGCGTATGCAGGAACCGCTGCGTGTAGCCATCGATAAATTTCCCAGCAAAGTCGAAAACAAACTTCAACCACCTACCGAAAATGAAATCGTCGAAAAGGAGAACATCGACAGTGTTCCAAAAACTTTGAAACAGAAAGCACGACGACTCATCAATAAAATTATAGGTGCTGTAAGATATAACGATCGTGGCGAGATGATGTACAGAAATGTAACGATTCCGGGAAGTAACATCATGGACCTCGTCAATGACGTGTTGAGAAAGCGGAAGTCTTTTGAACCGTTGGGATGGAAAACCTTCGCTTGTAGTCTCAAGGATGTGAAAACGCCTATGGATTTAGTGGGTAATCCTGATCGTTGGACAGCGTCAGAGGACGACGATATATCAAAGGAAAAAAGCAGTCCGTTTGACAGGGCTCGTCACCAGCATCGAAGACGTCCGGTGTCGTCACGGCGCGCAGCTCATTCGGCCACACCATTGCAACACTTGAGTTGGAACCGTATTAATAGTCTTGCACGACACGACACCAGCATTATTACGGCATGTCTCCTCGCGTAGGTAAGAAGACGAAGCGTTCACACGATGCATTGAAACGTATTTACTACGACACGAAACTAACCGGAAGTTACGGAGGCGTCGATGCCCTGCATCGTGTTTCACATGCTTCACATGCTTCACGTGCATCGTCGAAAGAGGTGAAACGGTGGTTGTCGGAACAAGACACTTACACACTACACAAACCAGTGATATATCGTTTCAGGCGTAGACGTGTCGTAGTGGGTGGTATAAATCAACAATGGCAGGCCGATCTGGTAGACATGTCACGTTTGAAACGGTACAACGACGGTCACACTTTCATTTTGACCGTGATAGACGTGTTCTCCAAGAAAGCGTGGTCTGAACAAATCGGGACCGTCACTCACGACGACGTTTCGTCGGCTGTTAAAGGACAATGATGGCCCACTGTCATTGCAAACGGATAAAGAAAAAGAGTTTCTGAATAGGCAACTGCAAGAGTTTCTGAAAGAGAAAGGTATCCACCATTTTACGACACACAACGAAGAGACCAAGGCGTGTATCGTGGAACATTTCAATCGTACTCTGAAGACACGTATGTGGAGATATTTCACGAGAAACCAGACGTTAAAGTACCTGGGCGTATTACACCACCTAGTCGATTCGTATAACGACAGTTATCATAGAAGTATTGGAATGGCGCCGTCTGAAGTGATCAATCAAGAAGAGGTTTGGCAAAGGTTGTATGGAAATGAAGGACACGGAAAAGTCAAACCGGTTTTAAAAGTGGGCGATCACGTGCGTATCAGCAAAGTCAAGAGACAATTCAAAAAAGGTTACTTACCCAACTGGAGTGACGAGATATTTACCGTCAAAACAGTTCATCGTTCCGATCCGCCTGTTTATCATTTGATCGATTATCAAGATTCGCCGATAGAGGGAACATTTTACGAACAAGAATTACAAAAAGTGGTTGTGGCCAAGGATAAACTCTATCGTATCGAGAAAGTGTTGCAGCAGCGCAAGTGAGGAAAAAAGACACAGGTCCTGGTCAAGTGGGTAGGGTATTCCGACTCGTTTAACAGCTGGTTGGATAAAGCGTCACTCGTCGCGTATAAAGGTTAGTACACACCAGTCGAGCCGTCATTCGTGTCATGGAAGATACGATGGACGTTCGATTCGAAAACACAGAGCTCGAAGATACCGGAAGTAACAGCAGACGTTGGGTGTTGTTTGGAAATACGTGCCCGAAATCGGAAATCGTCTTCTTCTGCCAAATCGTCATACTGTACACCGTTATACTGGTCAGTATCTACAACCTGACTAAAGTAGACGGAAACTATAATCTGTGGACGGCTTTGTTAAGCAGTTGCCTGGGATACCTGTTACCTAATCCTTCTATGAAACGCGGTGAACATGTCGTCTGACTTTTACCTGACATTGCCCAGCAACGCGTCTATGAAGTTACATCCCGACAACACGTTGACCCACTATGTCACGGCTTTGCCGCAACGCGTCAGTTTAGACGGTCAGTGGGATTGCGGACTGGTGGAGATTCAATACCCGCACAGCTGGTACAACGTGAGAGAAGAGGACGTTTATTTTGCCGTGAATGTTGATGGTACGACTTATGTGGTGAATATCGAGGCAGGCCACTACGGTAGTCCTCAAGCGCTCACTCGTGCAATCAACAGAATCATAAAGTCACCGATAAAAGAGAAGCAAATAAAACTGAGCTACAGTGACATCACACAAAAAGTGACTATACACATGGTAGAAAACATCTCATTCTCAGTATATTCGTTGAACCTAAAGCGTGTGCTAGGTTTAAGCCAGGCTGTTTACATCACACCCGAAGAAGAAGGACCAGATTATTATTACGTTAAAAAAGCCGATTCCGTTGTAGACATGGCGCAGGGATTTTACTCGCTGTACGTCTACACCGACGTTGTGGAACCACGTGTGGTCGGGGATACCGTCGTCCCTCTGTTGAGGGTTGTACCCATAGAAGGAAAACACGGAGACGTGGTGTCAAAAAGTTTTGACAATGTACAGTACGTTCCCGTCTTGCACAAATAATTTACGACTATCGAGATCGATATAAGAGACGACACGGGACGTCGCGTACCATTCGAGCGAGGTAGAGTGACGGCAACACTTCACTTTCGACGACGCAAACCATCATTTTTTTTAAACATGAGTCGTCGGAAACTCTAATCTGTGGACGGCTTTGTTGAGCAGTTGCCTGGAATACTTGTTACCTAATCCGTCTATGAAACGCGGTGACCATGTCGTCTGATTTTTACCTGACATTGCCCAGCAACGCGTCTATGGAGTTACATCCCGACAACACGTTGACCCACTATGTCACAGCTTTGCCGCAACGCGTCAGTTTAGTCGGTCAGTGGGAGTGCGGACTGGTAGAGATTCAATACCCGCACAGCTGGTACAACGTTCGAGAGGAAGATAATAGGTTCTACCTCAATGAACTGGAGCACACGGGACTCTACAAGAGTGCCAAAATCGAACATGGATATTACTACAGTCCGGTCATACTGATATACAACATCAACAAAGCTCTGGCGAGGCTGTCAAAGGACGGAATGAAGGCGAAATTTAGCTACAGCGACATCTCTCAGCGGGTGACCTTGTACATGACACTCCTCACTGTGTTCAACATACCTTTCCAGAACGCCATGCAGACCATACTAGGTTTTCACTCGTCCATCGTCACCAGTCCCAAAGCAGCGGACACACGCGAGTACACCAATACGAAGCTAGGTGGAAAAGACATAGGTCTCAAGCCACCGGGCACCGTGTATGATGCGTCAAATAACGACGAGTACACCTTCCGCAAAGAAGCCGATTCCGTTGTAGACATGGCGCAGGGTTTTTACTCGCTGTACGTCTACACTGACGTTGTTGAATCACGTGTGGTCGGAAACAGCTTCGTCCCTCTGTTGAGGATTGTACCGATAGAAGGAAATCACGGAAACGTGGTGTCAAAAAGTTTTGACAATGTACAATACATTCCTGTCTTGCACAAAGAATTTACGACCATCGAGATCGATATAAGAGCGAGCGAGGTAGAATGACGGCAGCACTTCACTTTCGACGACGCAAACCATCATTTTTTGAAACATGAGTCGTAATCATTCCTACGAAGACTACTACGTCAGACAAGTCGGTGACGGATTGCCCGTCTTTGTTGGGGCAAGAGTGCAACGAGGTCACTGTCTAGGTAGTTTGTTCGGTGGACTCATTCGAAGTGCTATGCCACTCATAAAAAGAGGCGCACTCGCTTTGAGAAAAGGAGCGTTAAAGACAGGTTTGGGTGTGGCCGGCGACGTCTTGTCTGGACAGAGCATTAAAGAATCTGCAAAGAGGCGTGTGAAAGAAACAGGAAAGGACATGATCGGTAGAGTTTTGGGAAGCAGTGGGCCTCCGGGCATACGCGACGTTCCTCGCACTATAAAACGCAAGCCGACGAGAACCCTAGCCAGTGTCGCCAAGAGACGTAGACGACAGAAGACGCGTCGAGACGACATATTCGGCTAGACATGGCTTTTGTCCACCAGTTATCGTGTGAGGGAGTCAAAAGCGAATTGGACCTGTTTAGTTTACCGACGACGACACAAACGAGTATCGAACACGCACAATGGGTCGAGCATTGACCTGTCGCCTCGATAGGTACGGGTGGTCCTATCGAATTCTTATTGCCCGGATCGGGAGACGATTACCTGGACGTGGCCAATACTTACCTGTTGGTGCGAGCACGTGTAGTCAAAGGAAACGGGGACATCCATCAAGCTGCACCTGTTGGACCAGTAAACAACTGGATGCATTCTCTGTTTAGTGTAGTCGACGTGTCTTTGAACGGTACCCTCGTCACACCTTCAACGAATACCTATCCTTATCGTGCGTACATAGAAACGTTACTGAGTCACGGATCAGAAGCGAAGAAGAGTCAACTGACTACTGCCTTGTGGTACAAAGACACGGCTGGACACATGGATGCCACCGACGACGCAAACAAGGGTCTGCAAAAAAGAAAGACCTATATTACCCGTAGTCGAATCGTCGACATGATGGGCCGTCTACACGTCGACCGCTATCTATTGAACGGCGTCGACGTGACAATTCAACTAGTACAGAGCAAGGATGCTTTTGCACTCATGGCTGGTGGTGATGATGCCGATTACAAGGTACGCATAGTCGAAGCAATTTTGTTTGCACGAAAAGCCAAACTTAATCCTGCCGTACAGATGGGTCACATCAAAGCGCTACAAAAGGGAACAGCCAAGTATCCGTTGCGAAGAGTCGATTGCAAGGTATTTTCCATTCCGCGAGGTGCCATGTCGCACACTCACGAAAACGTTTATTTGGGTGTCTTACCCAAGAGACTAGTCTTGTGTTGTGTAGAGAACGACGCTTACAATGGAACATTTGCCAATAATCCGTTCCACGTAAAGCACAACAACTTGAACTTTCTTGCATTGTATGTCGACGGGCAACAAGTTCCGGCGAAACCACTCCAGCCTAATGTCAACTATGGTGCCTACGTGAGAAGTTACAGTAATCTATTTGCTGGAACGGGAAAGATGTTTCAAGACGAGGGAAACAACATCAGTCGGGACGAGTTTGGCAAAAGATACACCCTGTTTGCGTTTGACATCACACCAGATTGTTGTGACGGTCCCCATTTCAATTTGGTACATAAAGGCAACCTACGAGTCGAGATGCACTTTAATCAACCTCTCGACCAAACGATCAACGTCGTCGTCTACGGAGAATTCGAGACGGTTTTGGAGATTGACCGCAACAGAAACGTCGTCTACGATTACTGATGGATACGGCACAGATAGAAAGACTCCTTGCGGCGGATGCTTATACTAGGACCGTTGTTCGGGGCGTACTTCCTAAATACGAGTTACCCACTACTCCTATGACGACCTATCCGGCAGCTTTCGTGTGCAACACTCATTCGAGCGATGAACCGGGTCAACATTGGATCTGCATGTTTATTGTAAAAGACGGACATGGAGAATACTTCGACTCCTACGGTTTGCCACCTCGACACGTCGAATTCGTGGATTTTCTACAGAGCAACTGCGTGACTTGGACTTTCAACAAGAGAACGCTTCAGAGCCCGCTGTCTAACGTGTGTGGACAATACTGTGTCGTGTACTTGCTGCACCGAAGTCGAGGCGTACCCACGAAGATGTTTGTGAACACTTTCGGGAACGATTTAGTGAACAATGACTGTCGTGTTTTCGATTTTGTTAAGAGTGTCATGTAATGTTTGCATGTAATGTTGGCATGCACGTTCTTGTATTACCTTAATTAAGCAATAAAAAAGTCGACACCATATGTGCGTTTGTGAAATGCTTTATTCAGACACCCAAGAGAAAGTGTCAATCTTATAAAATCTTGTAAACCTTAACTACATACAAATTGATTCCATATAATAAAGAATTGTAGTCAACGAAACGGGGAAAAGCGAGGTGTATCTTGATGACTATGAAAACTAAAAACAAACATACTCGTCCATAGCATCAACACAATTTTATTTATTTCATATATTTCTGATAAATAATGGACAGAATATTCCCTACATGGTGTCTGTTGCACACTGTTCCTGTAGATTCCAAATCGGTAATGCTAATAAGGTTTCCAACGTGTGATTTGCAATGGTGTCACCGAATGAGCTGCGCGCCGCGATGATGCAGGTCGTCTACGATTCCGATGACGATCGCTGTCGAATGGAATGCTGGTTTCCTTTGACATGTCGTCGTCCACTGACGCTGTCTGCATGTAAAGCCAACGATCTGAGTTCCCAACTAAATCCATTGGCGTGTTGACGTCCTTGTGCCCACGAGCGAAGGTTTCCCATCCCACCTGTTCAAACGACTTCCGTTTTCTCAACACGTCATTCACAAGGTCCACAATATTACTTCCCGGAATCGTTACATTTCTGTACATCATCTCGCCGCGATCGTTCCAACTTACGGCACCTTTCATTTTATCAATAAGACTTCGTGCTTTCTGCTTCATAGTTTTTGGAACGCTGTCGATGATTTCGTTTTCGATGCTCTCCTTTTCGACGATTTCATTTTCGTTAGCAGGTTGTACTTTGTTTTCGACTTTGGTGGGAATTTTTTTGATGACCACACGCACGGGTTCTTGGATACGTTTGTCGGAAAGATCGTTGTACCGACTCAATACCTGGTTATACAACACAACTTTTTCCCTCTCGTGTATATCACTTCGTTCTAATATGCCTTGCATTTCGTTGTCGAGTCGTTGCAAAACACTTTCGATAGGGTTAGCAGTCGAAAGACGTTGCGGTTGAATGTTTTCCAAAATACGGGGATCGACCAGGGCCATCTTCTTTGTATACTCCATGGTCACCTGAGTTGGAGACATGAATGTCGAGCTTGTTGATGGAACCGTAGGCAATGTGTTGTTTCCAGTTATCCCGACGTGTGAAATGTCTCTTGCAATCGGGGCACTGGAAAGCCACCCGCGATGGTGATGGTGTGGGCTTGTTGGCAGCCAGTAGAACAGTCGATAAGCTCATGATGCAGGTGTTTACTGTTCAAATGCAAACTACGAAATGAACCACGAGTTGAATGATATGCACTGATACATGGAAATATCTGTGTATCAACGTGAGTTTGCCTGATTTTGCCTGTGTATCTTGGTCGATTGCCTGCTTTTGCCTGTTTATCTTAGTCGATTGCCCGAATTTGCCTGACATCTTGGTCGATTGCCTGAATTTGCCTGTATATCTTGGTCAATTGCCTGAATTTGCCTGACATCTTGGTCGATTGCCTGAATTTACCTGAAATCTTGGTCGATTGCCTGAATTTACCTGTATATCTTGGTCGATTGCCTGAATTTGCCTGAAATCTTGGTCAATTGCCTGAATTTGCCTGAAATCTTGGTCGATTGCCAGAATTTGCCTGAAGTCTTGGTCGATTGCCTGAATTTGCCTTAATTTGCCTGTGTATCTTGGTCAATTGCCTTGTTAATTGTAAGACAATGAGTAAGATTCTCAACGTGTGCTTTGCATCACACTACGAAAATAGACACAAGATAAGGTTTGCACATTTTATTCGTGAACAACACAAACGTATTTACATATCACGCTCCAAAACTACAAGAACTGAGACTAGACATTGACACGAAGTCTTGCAATGAACTGTTGACATTACACAACGCAGTGTCTACAAGTAATTGTCGCGGACACTGCAAAATAGTTTTCCAAGTGTTTCGTCCGTTTTTGTAGCCACAACCAAGTCCCCAAAAGCCCTCTTTCGATGATACACGCTCCACCAGTTCAGCATTTCCGGTTGCCAACAATACGGCTCGCAAATCCTTTGACGCCTTGAACTTTGCGAGGAGCAAATATTAGTTTATGAAAAATCCGCCAGGTGGCGCTATTTCAGTTCACGCCCTACCCAATAGGGGCGCCACTTGACCTACATCCGGGTACTTGACCTTGACCTTGACCTACATCAGGGCACTTTCCTCTTCCTCCAACGGAAAACGGATTCTACCTAACACTCATATTTATACATTTGTATCTTGTTGAGGCGTAACCGCATCTTTTTTTTTTTTACTGTTGAGGCCAAGGACGCGTGCGAGCTAAAAATAGAACGCTGTTTGTTGAGGCTAAACCGCAACTCTTGTGTTACTGTTGAGGCCAAGCGTTACCGAAAACCGGTCCGGTACAAGGAAAAAAAACGGACCGCTCCCGCGCGCGCCAAAAATAGATCGCTGTTGAGGCCAGGCGGATTCAGTTCGTAACCTTTCCACCAAGGGACGCCAATTTTCATAAATAAGACGCACCAATTTTGGCAGTACTCCTACATTTAGTTTAACCCTTGTCCGTAAGGTGACACCACTTGTAGTTCACGAATTATCCGACAGAGGAAATTAGTTCAAAAAATTCCGCCAGGGGTGCTATTTTAGTTCCCCCAAAATTCCGCCAGGTGGGGGCAGCTGCACTATTTTAATTCATTACCTATCCGATAGAAGGCGCCACTTGACCTTTGATCTTGACCTACATCCGGGCACTTGACCTTGACCTACATCCGGGTACTTGACCTACATCCGGGCACTTTTGCACTTGCACCAACGGAAAACGGATAGCATCCCTCGTAAACCACCTATATTACTACTTATGTATATTAAAATGTCACCGAACAGTTGTAGGAATATCACTTAATTCATTGTTTTTGATTACGTGTATCCATTTAAACGTCGCCTATTAAAAGTAAAATCGGCACTTATAGTGAACAATTTAGATTTTGTATGTTTGATTAACAAACCAGAAAACTAAAAGTGATCTAATAATAACCCAATAAGTTTATACGAGTTGATTTGATTAATTTACTTTTAAATAATTTCACAACACGGTTTGTAGCTAGGCTAATGACACATAGTGTATAAAAAGACGTATCCTGCAATAACCGAGAAGAAATCGACAAACTGCTACTATATCTGGGAACCGTTTTTCGCTGACATCCTTATGAGCTCCTACGCCCGATCTGGCTCTTTAAAATAAATGTTGCTCGTTAACAGTAATCTTGTAAACTGAACACTGTGAACACCAGGACGCGCCACCGGGGCACTTTCGCTGGTGTCTCAGGAAAATAGTGTAGTCTGTGAAACGGCGGCGCCATTTTGCATTTTGAAAAGATCGTTAGCTTTACCAATGGATTCTATTTAATTACAGGATTTATCATTATCTTAGTGAAACGGCCCACAGGATAACAAAATAGTGAGTTATCATTTCACTAACCATTCGCCCTAATAGCATATCAGTTTCATTGCTTGGTTCTAATACGTTTTCACTGGTTTTTTTTATGCATTTATATGGTTTATTTGTTACAGCAAATCCACGTTACCGCTTCACACTTACATCGGGTCAAAGTGTTTCCGGCGATGGGTGGACTTGGCTTGGAACAGGAAAACCGTTCACCTACAAGTCGTGGTGGCCCAGAGAACCGAACGGTCCCATTGGAAGTGTATGCATGTATACCGCACGTGGAAATGTCTTGGCTTGGAGTGACATGCCCATCTTTCAGAAATCATATTTACTCTGTGAATTTCGTTTACCCGCCTAATGTGCGACGAACAACTGCAAGTTGACAAAGTTGTGCACTGCATAGAACACATCATCCAGTTGTGGCACGCTATGCTATAAAAGTAGGAAAGCTTTGGTAATAAGTTCATCACAATAAGGTTATATGACTCTGTTAGTTTGTGAAGAAGGAACATTTATCATCATCACACGCTGTACGCGTAATGGTACACCAGTTATGCGTATAATAAGTCTAAACCAATATGTATCGCATGCTACACTCTAGCCAACTGCATGATATGTTATGTCAGTTAAGGAATGCGGTTTGTAGTACTTTTCCTCAATAAATATATGTGCACAACCATTGGTTGGCCTTTTGTTTTACCGAATATATCGGTAATAGTGTCCACCCATACTACACACGAACGCACGCGCTCACAAACACAGACACACGCGCGCATACACGCACACACACACGCGCGCGCACGCACACACACACACACACACGCATATACACACACACGAACACACACACGCTAGCGCGCGCGGCGAAAACACACACACAATTTCCAAAGCCTCTACTAACGCCGGAATATAAATTAACATTGGGTGGGCTAAGCCGGAGCTTCAGGACGACTTTGGTATCGGATCATTCCGAAAGACGCAAAGAAAGACGGCGGGATGCTGCTGAAGACGTTTGCTCCGTTATACTAGTTGCGACACGGCGGCAGATACCGGTGCCAAACCACCGGCAGGTCGACACCGGGTTTCGAACAACGGTTCCACCGATTGACAGTCAGGCACTCTGACCGCTCGATCACCGCGCCCCACACGGCTTCCACACGCGCACGCGCACACGCATACGCAGCCCCCCCCCCCACACATACAAACACACCCTTGAATATTTTACATTTTAAAAAGCATGTTTATTAATCATGCCTCTGTCACCAAGGCTCACATATAGTTCATTACAAAACGCCCCCGTTACCTAGGGTCATAAACTTTGGAAAACAGACAATCTTGTGTTTTAGTTTTATACGGAATAGTCTTACTGGATAGTATAATTTAATTGTGCTAATTTTAATTGGATGATTTTCCCACAACTAATTTCCTCTCAAAAGACTGCACCGATGCAATCTCATCCACAGACTGAGAGAGGCTATTCCATACATCTGTTCATTGGTGTATCAATGAGTTGTTTAATCAACATGGTTCTTTGAATATATTTAGCTGGTATTCTCTCGATTATGAATCGTTGTCACTCAAAGTCACAAACTGCAGCATCGTATTTCTCAGTTATAATCTCCCTTTGGAGCTGTAGACTGCACTAGCATGACTAGTCCACACAAAAATGGGACACACCTACCCAGAATGTATCTAGTTTTGTAAAGATACAGATTTTGAATAAAAACCTGAACATGTCAGAGCATTTTGATATTGATGTTTTCATATTTTGTACGCAGAAATATGTCGCGCAGGAAGTACTGAATAGAATTAAAAACATGTTAAATAATAATATGATTGCATGCCTAAAATTAAAGAAATGTTCACGTTTACGGGGTTATTTAAACGGTCGTACTATCGTGCAAATTAATTAATACAATGTTAATCAACTGATTCGGGGCACATCAAATTTCGAAAAGGCACATAGTTCTATCTCTGATGTTCCCTTCGAGCATCGTTTCTTTTTCCAGATCGATCCCTTAATAATACATGCCTTACTATTGATTACTATTGATTACTATCCAACTAACTGTAATGTATGAATGTCGATTCGTTCAGCATACGTACTGAACGCTTCTGCCAGTAGGTTTAGTTTAAAAGATGTCTGCAATCGTTGAATTTGTCTAGATGCTCTCTCGTTCTCTTTGGTTATGATTTGCACAAGTGTTCACAGTAAATACGTGTGAATCAGCTGACCACAGATCCATGCTAAGTCCTCAAAACAAAGGAAAGCATTACTTATGGCGAGTAGTGGTTTGGTCGCCACAACGTATCGCGTGGGAATTAACTCGACAGAGCGGCGCCATCTTGGCACCTCATTGAACTGTGTGAGACAAGATGGAAGAAATATGGAGAGATGCAAACAGAGGAAGGGCACATACTCTATTACAGTGGAGAAGAAAACAGACACACAAATGGTGTTGGATTCCTGTGTGTGTGTGTGTGTGTGTGTGTGTGTGTGTGTGTGTGTGTATGTGTGTGTGTGTGTGTGTGTGTGTGTGTGTGTGTGAGTGTGTGTGTGAGTGTGTGCGTGCGTCTGCGGCAGGCAACTATATCCGTATCCTCTTCATATATTTTAGTTCGGCCTTTAACATTATACAGCGCCACGATGATTGAAAAGCTTCTCGCCCTGCAAATACCACCGAACTTCATTCACTGGATACATAACTTTCTCAGCAACAGACCCCAACACGTGAAGGTTGGCAGCAACATCTCCCCCAACCTCATCACGAATATCGGGGCGCCCCAAGGATGTGTTGGGAGCTCCATTCAATACTCACTGTACACCAACGACTTAAGGAGTGAATGTGACTCTAATGTCCTGATTAAATACTCAGACGACGCAGCAGTAGTGGCACCGCACCAGTGGCCAGTTTGATGGACCTCTCATTATTGATGGTGAGGCTGTGGATGTAACGGACACCTTCAAGTATCTTGGTGTAACACTAGATAATAAATTGACGTTTGGCCCCCATGCTAAAGGTGTGCAAAAAAAGTGTCAGCAGAGACTGTACCTGTTAAGAAAACTAAGATTATTTTCATGTCCAACCAAAACTTCTGCTCAAGTTGTACAGGAGCATCATCGAATCAGTGTTGACATATTGTAGTATCTGTTTCTTCCCTGCTTTGTCTGTTTCAAACAAAAACATGCTTCTTCGCATCTGCAAAATTGCTTTAAAGATCATAGGCATTCCCACACCGCCTGTCTCTCAGCTGTGTGAACGCACGTTGATCAGAAAAGCACGTGCAATTGCCACCTACTGTATACAGAGTTTGACTTTCTTCCGTCTGAAAGACGATACAGATGTCCAAGATGTACAAAAAACAGGTTCAAAAACAACTTCGTTCCCCAGGCCATAAGTCACCTAAACAAACTTTGAGTTAACAAACCACCACATGCAATCCGACCATTAAAATATATAAAGTATGTACTAATTACTCTCACGTTTGTATTATTATTATAAATGTAATTCATGTATGCACTTCATTTAATTATGTTTACAAACAATACCTTGTATTCTCTTTATGCTCAGCAAGCAGAAGAAAATTATCCGATGTATATATTACTACTGGACAATAAATTCGTATTGTATTGTATTGTGTCTGCGTGTGTCTGCGTGTGTGTGCGTGTGTGTGCGTGTGTGTGCGTGTGCGTCTGTGTACGTTTGTGTAAGCCGTGTGGGGCGCGGGTGGTCGAGCGTTCACAACGCCGCCCTATCGATCGGAGGAACCGTTGTTCGAATTCTGGTATCGACCGGTTGGTGGTTCGGTACCGGTCTCGGCCACCGTGTCGCAACTTGGGCAATTTCGTTCACTTTACGTTGCCTTTCGGTTGGTCCCTTCTATCAGGTATCTAGGCCATGGAAAGTATAATCTCCCGCACGGAAATCAATAATCAAAAACACTTAAGGAAAGACGAAGGAGGTGATCATCGAAAGTCACACGAAGCATTACATATCAGCGCGAACACTCTTATTTCTCATACTTAAAAGGGGAGATAGACCTAGTGCGTACCGCATTTTTAGGCGTATTTCGTAACTTAGATCCCTCAGTTCTGGTATCATTTTAGTTGCTCTCCTTTGCACTCTTTCTAGCATATCTATGTCCTTCCTGCGATATGGCCTCCACGCTTGAATACAATATTCTAAATGAGGCCTAACTATTGTTTTGTACAGCGGTATTATTAGCTCTTTTTCTTTATACGTTATGTTTCGCCTAATTAATCCAAGGATTTGATTTCCCTTTCACGCTGCAATTCCGCACTGCTCTGAAACCTTCATATCAGCACTAATGGTTAACCCTAAGTCCTTTTCTTTTACAGTAGTACTTAGTAGAGTACCCCCATTGTATATTCTACATGTTCGTTCCCATGTCCTGTGTGGAGGCATTTACATTTCCCAGAATTGAACAGCATTTGCCACTTTTCAGACCATTTGATCAACCTGTCAAGATGATCTTGTAAATTATGTCTATCTCCATCATTTTTAATCCTTCTAAAACACTTTTGTATCATCCGCAAATTTCAACACCTTGCTTGTTATATCATCGTCCAAATCGTTGATATATATAAAGAATCCTCAACTTTATGTTTGCTTCGAACATACGCATAAAAACTATTGCTGTCATGTTTTATATTACTAGCTAATTGTTAATCATAGCTTCTCTTTGAATTTCTAATTTCAGCTGTAGCTTGGTTAAATGCTTCTTTATAAATGTTATAGTCTTCATCATTTCCAGTACATCTATACGACTTCCACATCATGTGTTTGTACTTAATTTTTCTAATGGCTTCTTTCGATAAGTGTTTCTTTTCGGACCGTTTCCCTTGTTTTTTCAAGGGTACAAATTTATCGACTATGCACTTAATTTCACTCTTTAATATATGCCAGCTTTCTGTTGCTGTCTTGTTCTTAAGTGTGTTATTCCAGTCTATCTTTGCTAAATATTTCCTCATGTCCTTATACCTTCCTTTGTGGAAATTACCCTATAATGCTTTTTACTATTCCTTTCTGATTTTACTTTGATGGTAAAATGTATCTGGTTGTGATCACTACTCCCCAGTGGCTCACATATCTTGACATTGTCAACTAATTCATTCTGTGAGGACAAAACTATGTCTAACACATTCTCACCTCTGGTTGGTTCTAATACATGTTGAGAAAGGAAAGTATATTGTACTAAAACTAAAAACTTGTGGTCCTCACTCCCCATACTCTGTAGAGACTACCATTGAATATGCCCATGGTTAAAATCCCCCATAATAATACAGTCCCGTTTGCTCACTTCCCTTGTAGCGTTTTGTATTTTTCATGCTCTTCTATGCATATGTTTGGACTTCGATAAACTAACCCAACTGTTAACGTTGAGTTTCCTGTAACTATGTTACACCAAACAGCGTCTTCGCAATCTGCTTCTCTTTCTAAGTTTATTTCATAAGCCTGGACGGATTCTTTAATATATAAAATAACTCCACCTCCCTTTCTCCCTATTCTATCTTTCCTAAACATTACATATCCTGCCAGTCCCAATTCGGCATCTGATATATCGGTGGTGGTCCAGGATTCTGTTATACCTATTATGTGAGGGTCAATATCTTTTACCATAATGTTTAGTTCATTTCTTTTGTTTACTATACTCCTTGCATTTAAACAAACTCATTTATATCCAGCTTCAGAAGAGTTTTCCAGACTGTTCTTGGCTGATTTATTTGTGCTGTCTTTATCTATGCCTCCAGTTTCAGGCTTCTCTGTGAGTCCCCCCTGCGAATCTAGTTTAAATAGATGCAACCTGTCCCACTGTCAACAGATCGCAGCAGGTTATCTGAGAAAACTGCTGCCCCCTTTCCACTAAGATGGAGGCCATCTCTCATGTACATATCTTCCCTCCCAACAAAGTATCCCCATAAATCTGTCAATCCCACCCCTTCTTCTTCACACATCTGCTCAACTAGTGCGTTGATCGCCATCCTCTTGCAATTTTTATATGTTGCCCCCCTTCCTCCCATTACTGCCAAAATTCCAGAGAGAATAATATGTTCAACTCTTGTCTTCTTTAGCTTCCTCACTAACTGTCTATACTTCTGTACTATTCCAGTTGTTCCCTCCCTGTCTGCATTATTTGTCCCTACGTGCACTAGTATAGACCCTCCCTTGCCAAGCCCCAATACCTTCTCTACCCTTTCAGTCACATGTCTTATCCGTCTTTCTCAGAATAGAGTCGCCCATAAACACTCTCTCTTTTCTCATTGTCCCCTCAATCACTGCCTCAGAGTAACTCCTTCTCCGGTTTGCATCTGTCTGGTTGTTGTCTTTTCCCCCCTGCCGTCTTCTCTCCTGTCACATTCTCTTCCGATCCTTTCTTTCCTGTCGCTTTTTCTCTTGTCACCTTTTCTCCTGTCACCGTCCGTTTTATCGACTTCTCTTCTATCACATTTACTCTCACTTCCTTTCGTCTCTTCATCTTTCCTCCCATCCCATTTTCTTCTCTCCTCTCCCGTCCCATATTCCCTCCCTCCTTCTCCCCTGTCACCTTCACGCTTGTCACGTTTTCTTTCGTCGATTTTCCAACTTCTTCCCTTCCAATCACCTTCCCTCCTCTCAATATCCTTTCCTCAGTCTTCTTGCCAGTGCTATTCTCCTTCAGTCTTGCAGTATGCCCACCTCTCTTCCTGTCGCCTCTCTCCATTCCACCTGTCTCCTTGCTAATTCTCATCTCCATCCCCTTCACAACATCTGTCAACCTAACTATCTCCTTCTGCAGACACTCCACCTTCCAACACCCACGCACTGAAAGGTGAATCCCTCCTCCTTGGTTTCTGCCCATGACTTCCCACAGCCGGACAATGCAAAATCCACCCAGCTGTGGCAGTGATCGCACACCAAGTGTCGCTTTGCCTTGACTTGCCGCTTGCAAGGCGCCATACCACTATCAGAATATATTTAATAACTTAACTAAGTTAGTCTTTATAAAGACTGTTTCCTGTGTACTACTGCACACTTTATGTTACAGCAGATTTTAATTACACAGATGACTATCTATCCTATCACGAACGCTAACATTAGCGGTAGTGACCTAATTTAAATACAATCAATTACGTTACGTTAGACTGCTTTATTTATTTAGGTTATGCCGCGCCCTACCGAATACGTCGGACACTAGCTACAAAAAACAATCTGGAGTTCGCCCGACTATCGCCCTTGCTTAATTTTAACAAGAATGCTACCTAATCAATGTATCTAGCAAGTACTGGCTTACTCAGATATGATGTTATGTAAGTAGTTTTATGGTTGTTACTTTATCTCCTATATATTCTACCACATAATCAGGTTTGTCAAATCTTGTTTACAACGTATGGAAGGCTAAGTTACCCTTTATCACTCATTAGAATAAAGTGTTCTGAAATACTTTAACTAACTAACTTTAAGCACAACTGTTACTCAATATATGTCTAGTGTTTCTTTTTGAATAATACTATGGTAATAATAATACTTATTGATCAATATTTCCACTTGTTTTTTCACTTCTTCTGCACCAACAGTTCAACCGTGATCTACATCCGCCAATGTTCCCGCCAATTTGTATTATCTTATTTCTAGACCATGCTATCCTCCCTCACGGCTGATGTTGTTGTAAATACATGACGACGCTAAGTATACATAGGCGGGTCCTGGGAGGCACTGAGTATGCCCCAATAAATTACAACATTGATACTAACAGGTTGATGTAGCTTCATCCAACGACTGAGAGATGTCATTGCAATAACAATATTTTCCCACTGCACGTATCTGTAGTACGCTTGATGTTGGTCGACAGCGTGCACTCCACGGCGAGTGAAAAACAACACAACAGAACAATCCCGCAATGAAGCTTCATCTGCATTGATGCTTGAGGTAGCACGTACCTAAAACTAGATAATGGACGGACTGTATTAGATTACCAGAAACGTACAATGTTATGTATTTAAGCCAGCAATTATAGGTTAGCAGAGAATATTTCGCGAGCATCATAGGCGGATTCAGGGGGCCTGGGGGGCATGTGCCCCCTACACCATTGGAATTTGGCGTGCCCCGTTCAGTTTACAATAAGCGGAAGTTATGCCGATGCGGTGGCGAACAATTTTCAACAGCACCCATCTCCCGGTCTTCCGATGTCACAGTCGAGCCAGGCAAGCCAGCCGAGAAGCTGGAGAAGAGCTGAAGATACGGCCGCGCAGCGACGAAAACTTTTCAGCAGCACCGGTGGCCTGTAGCTATGCCAATTCTCCCGGAACATCTCCCAGATTTTGGTATGTCTCCCGGTCTCCCGGAATACATGCAAATGTCCCCGATTTCTGCGAAAAAAATAAACTGCACCCCTTCCCTCGTCCCCCGTCCCCCGTCCCCCCGTCCCCCCGTCTTCCGATGACACCAGTCGAGGCGAGTCAGCGGTGCAGCTGACGTTACGGCGACGCGGCAGCGACAAATGTTGTACTAAGTCCTCGATGCTCACTATAAGAGTCCGCTCTTATATAGCACAACTGACCTGTTGAACCTGGCTCCTACCTAACTGTTCTCGTAATTTTCTCACGTCCTGCAATCACTGCGAGACACCAATCATTTACAATTACAAACGCGATTTTATATCAACGTCATACATGTAACGAAGTAATATGTGTCGTTTACGGGATGGCGTAATTTCCAACATTTATTACTTGACGGTGATACTGATTGATCGTCGCTCCACACAAACTCCATCAACTGACACCTCCAAGTCATATCACATTTGGACGGGAAGATGTCCATAGAAATAACCTAGATACAGAGTTATTAGACACCATTAGCTAACGCAATAAGCACAAACCTGACGCCAAAAACATATGTGAACCGCAAAGTTAATTGAGTTCTACGTAACCGCTTTTGCGATCCAATCAGAGGTTTACGCGGGATCGACTTCGCGTATGAACGCCTAACATGGATATTTCGCGTAAGTACAAACGCCGACTTATTTCGTACAGAAATAGTATTGGTAATTCAAATGTAACTATACAGAATAATAGCTACACCTTTTAGGAACACATGCTTATCAAGAAAGTTGAGTTATAAATGACTTGTATGCATGTTTAACGACTTTTAAAAAGACCTACGACTTGCTTGTTTTCATCTGTAGCGATGCAGTGAGGCGCAATAACAGTGCAATACACATTTGTTTATTGGACTCCATATGCTTAGCTTAGGCTTATGCATGGCTAAGCGTACCTATATACCATATTGTAACACATGTCTATCTAATGTTTATTAAGCCCACACAGATAGTTATATGGGTTTACTATGTATATTAACCTAAACTTATTTATTTATTTTGTAGACGTAGTTGAGTCGTTGGTTGCATTATGTATACTTTGGCTATGTTGCAATGCTGGCATGTCACATTTTTGTGCAATTACGAACATAAATATATTTAAACAGAAACTTAAGCATTGTATTTGGCGTTTATATAAAATGTAGATTCATGGCCTGTTTACGTTGCCGACTGGACTAGATGCAGACAGCTGATTGAAAAAAAACTGTCACTGAAAAAAAAATTATGAGCAAAGTGCGCTGACCAGCTATCAATCAGTGACAGCTGTGGTGTTTTTTTACAAACTGTTCCCATCTCATGTAACGTTTCGTCACATACACCCGCCATGTCTAAGCTTGACATACTTTATGGATGTCACCTAATACCTAATAAGACAAATTAAAGAAAACATTGCCCATTGCGTTACCCCACGCTGTGGTATACAGACATCATGATCAGGCTACGTTATTGCATAACAGGGCCCGAGGTTATAAAGCGTACTCGGTGCTCATACTCAACTCCATGCTCAGACTCGAGATTTCATGCTCACTGGAGAATCCGTGCTCACGGTGGTTATACAACTTCTTGAGTACGTGCTCAACTGAGTACGCCGTCTTGAGTACGAGAGAAAAAGAAAGAGCTCTTTCGAAGCTCTCTTGTTGACAAAGATAACAAACCTACAACTATTTATAAACAATATCAACTTCCGACTATAAAACGGTGATTGACGAAGATTTACGCCGTTGACGTTGTGAATGTGTTTATTTTATGGTGAAATGCGCAGAGGAATATCGACTGAATAACGCTGCGAGGAAAGTACTTCGCCGTGCACGATGGAACAGACATGGCACAACACAATTCAAAAGATAAAATAGCGTAAAACAGTAGTAACATGACCTGCCACTGCCACTGCCACTGGTCAGTCACGCTGTATTCTGGACCACTCGGTTTCTGCCTTATGCAAGCATAATGATAATATGCAGTTTTCACCAACAAATTTTGAAATCGTTCAACAACGTATCAATATTATTAATTAGAACCACTTATTTCATCAATGGCATGCGAACGAAGCGTCAAATAAGTTGTTTTTAGTGAAATACTTGCAATATTCGTAAGACGATAATCACTTCACGCGCTAAGCCTAAACGGAAGCACTCGGTTTCTGCCTCATCGTGTTCAAAATCATCACTGTGCGACAAATCGCAATGCATTCACTGTATAAATTCCACGGGCTGTTCGTTAACTTTCCTGTGGTGATTAGGGTGAATAGATGCTTACAATTTCGCCCGATAAATTTAAATATTACAGTTGTTTACATCACCGTCACCGATGTGTTGCACTGTAGTCACGTGGTCTGCGTTCGCTATCAAAACATCTGTCAAAAACCTGTTTGCCTCGTTTTAATTTGAGACAAATAACTTTGTTGCAAGTTTGTAGACGTCCTTTGCTCATTGTGTCCTATATATCTGACTAACGTATGTATTTAATATGAGATCCAGCTATATAATCGTAATGAGGCAGAAACTCAGATAGGGCAGAAACCCAGTATGTGACTATATAATGTATGATATTTTGTATCATTTTGTATCTACTATTGGAAATTGTAGAACAAATTAGCATACCGCTTGCAACAGTTTTCAATTTGTCATTAGAAGAGGGAGTGGTTCCTTTAGAATGGAAAGAAGCAAACATTATACCGTTATTCAAAAAAGGTTCGAGAAACAAGTCAGAGAACTATAGACCAGTGAGTTTAACATCAGTGATTTGTAAATTGTTAGAAAGACTAATTAAAGATCACATGGTGGATTTTCTTGTTAAACAAAACTTGATAAACCCATCTCAACATGGTTTTTTTAAAGCGAGGTCATGCTTAACAAATATGTTATGTTTTTTGGAAGACATCACTAAGTGGGTAGATGAGGGATCACCAGTAGATATCGTCTACTTAGATTTTCAAAAAGCTTTCGACAAAGTACCACATCAAAGATTACTGCTTAAACTAAAGGCCCATGGCATAGGAAATGGTATAATAAACTGGATAGAACAATGGTTGATTGACAGAAGACAACGTGTAGTAGTTGATGGGGAGGCTTCAAACTGGAAATCAGTATTGAGTGGGGTACCACAGGGATCAGTATTAGGTCCTATATTATTCTTAATATATATCAACGATTTGGATGATGAAATAACAAGCAAGGTGTTGAAATTTGCGGATGATCCAAAGTGTTTAGAAGGATTAAAAGTGATGGAGATAGACAGCATTTACAAGATGATCTTGACAGGTTGATCAAATGGTCTGAAAAGTGGCAAATGCTGTTCAATTTTGGGAAATGTAAATGCCTCCACACAGGACATGGGAACGAAGAGGTAGAATATACAATGGGGGGTACTGTACTAAGTACTACTGTAAAAGAAAAGGACTTAGGGTTAACCATTAGTGCTGATATGAAGGTTTCAGAGCAGTGCGGAATTGCAGCTTCAAAGGGAAATCAAATCCTTGGATTAATTAGGCGAAACATAACGTATAAGGAAAAAGAGCTAATAATACCGCTGTACAAAACAATAGTTAGGCCTCATTTAGAATATTGTATTCAAGCGTGGAGGCCATATCGCAGGAAGGACATAGATATGCTAGAAAGAGTGCAGAGGAGAGCAACTAAAATGATACCAAAACTGAGGGATCTTAGTTACGAAATACGCCTAAAAAATGCGGTTTAACAACACTAGAGACCAGGAGATTGAGAGGAGATCAGATAGAAGTGTTTAAAATATTGAAGGGTTATGAAAATATTGATAGAAATATTTTTTTCTCAGTTAAGAAAGATAGGACTAGAGGACATGAACTTACATTGGCAAAGGAGCAGAGTAGATTGGATATAAGAAAGTTTTCATTTTCACAAAGGACTGTAAATGAATGGAACAGATTACCTGCTGATTGTGTGGGTGCTAGTAGCGTGAATATGTTTAAAAATAAAATCGACACATACCTCAGACGGGCGGGATACACATAGATAAAAGGGTCGGACTCTCGATAAGCCAAAGGGCTTCCTTGTCCACCTGCCACCTAGAGTTAATTCTCTGGGTGGCAATCTTGTTAAATCATTGTAACAGTAAATAGGTACGATAAATTCGGGCTCGACGGCGTCGATGTTACCTTGTTTATAATAAATAAATACCTTACACACATCAAATTGAGTTGGCATTCGTACTTGTGATACAACTTACATTATCTGCAACAAATGAAATGACAAAGTAGTTGAATGGGAGCGGCCATTACTTTTCAACTGTGCCGGAGGATTCGGGGACATACATACTCTGATCTAAAATTCAGCTCACACCACAGCTCACTCCAATCACATTGTTGTGTCCCAAATTCGTGCAATTCTTTGGCAATAATTTCATAACTGTTTCATTAAACAGTAATTATTATTTGCAAATCCTAAAGTTCAAAATAGTTATTTATATATAATTGACCCAAATCCATGTTATACATAACTGTTGTTTTTATACAGATATGTGTATATAATATTATGATATTTTGCTGTATAATTACACATTTAAAAAAGGATATAATTATATACACACACCATACTTGTATAATAACCACATTCTAAGTTGTTTTACATAGTTTGCTTCACATTTGCTTGTTGCATCTTTGAAATACTACTTGGTTAAACTGCACTACATTAATCACTGTCTTCACCACCATGCTGGGTTTGAGCTCATAAGGCAAACACACAGTTATGTTATGGTCTTCCGTCCTGATGCAATAACCATCTCAGTCATCTGTGCAGTATTCCCCATAGCCACTGTATGACTACATTTTTAGAATTTCTTATATTCGATTCTCAACAAGTATTGCTTTAGTTAATTGGTATAGTTTGTATAATTTTTATTTCGAAAACATTTTTTACTACAGGATAAACCATTTTATATATAAACGATGTATTGCTTGTTAGTTCATCCTAGTAGTTACATTTTGGTAGCCTTGTAAATGTGATCATATTAATTTTCTAAATATACACTAACAAAAATAGTGACTGAGTGACCACACCAATGACAGTATAATCACATATGCATTTAAGTTGTCAACTTATCGAGGATGTCTGCATATGTTGTGTATCGTCTACCTCTGTGTTGAAGTCTTATTCCTGCCCTTGGATTGCAAAATCATAGGCATTACAAATTTGTAATATCATGACATCCACAAAGCCTTGGACATGGCATGGCTACCAATTATATCAACGTTGCATGGGCTTCATTATTAGTATGCTATTCATATTAAAAACGATGAAACAATATAAATAATATATGTTTTATACTAGTACTCCATTATTCCCAATTGAAAAAACGGCACTACAAAATAATGATATATTAATTTTGTAGTGCCGTAGATATATTAATAACAGTTTCAGGCAATAACAAAACTTGGTTGTGTTGAGGGGTAAACTTTGTGACCTCGTAATTTTATTAGTTATTTTATATTTTTAAGGTATACACATGTATGTTGTATTGATATGGTCCCCGTCGTCGAAAAGGTGCCACCAAAACATAAACTTTGTAACATTGTGTTGTAGGGTCTCCCGCTCGATTTGACAAATGTTCAGTAAATAGTGCAGTTTGAGGCATAACACGGAATCTTTCGCTAATTTCGTTTAATCCACTTCTTGAAATGGATTGATTACATCTCGGAAGCGACTCAGACGCTGTTATCGAGCTGCGTTTTTTCTCGAAAACATCGAACTTGGACAACGAATTCGACTATTTTCTACGTGAGCTGCCATCTTTTGTTTGTTTGAGTACGGCGTTGAGCAAGGTCCATACTCCATAGCATACTCAGAATTTAAACGTTTCATGCTCAAGTCTGAGTACGATTACGTGCTCAGAAAGTGTTATAACCTCAGTGAGTATGAGCATGGTGTGAAAGCGAGGCTTGAGCATGAAATTCTGAGCACCGAGCACGGCTTTATAACCTCGGGCCCAGGACTCGAAATACAGTTTTTTGTTTGCTTAGCCTAATCGTACGAGCCGGAATGATTGCACTGGGGTTCGCGTTTGCCGTTCTTGCGTCTTAAATTCTACCTTCCTGTGATTATCGATTGCGATAAAGGTTAAATTGTTCCGTTAACACATTTATACATATATCTACATATTTCGTATATGTATTTTACTGTTAGTAACACACAGAAAATCACTGCATATAATAAAGCAAGTACCTGCTGGAGCCGATCGTAAAACCGCTCACTGGGCGCTTAGCTAATGGTGTTTTATATCGGCGTCGGCGCGAGATCTTCAAATTTGAGGTCGCGTTCAGATTTGGCGTGCGGTCGCGGCGTTTAATTGCGTTAGCTAATGGTTTCTATTGTAACGTTTTACCGTTTGCGATATTGCAGAAGTTCGGATATTCATAATTTCACAGTGACCTTGTTTGATCTTAGCTCCGCACTTACTATACCAGGTTACAGCTACATGTCGTGTCTCATTTTGACGGGGAGACAATAAACTTTCCAAAAATATATGACATAAAAATTATATATGCAACCATTGTTATTTTAAGACGGAAGCGCACACTTTCGAAAATTTATCATTTGACGGTGACCTTGTTTGACTTTGGTGTCACGCTTACTGCATCACTTGGTTGTTCTAACTCTAACTTCTAAGACAGGCCAGGGCCCGAGGTTATAAAGCCGTACTCGGTGCTCAGAATTTCATGCTCAAGCCTCGCTTTCACACCATGCTCATACTCACGGAGGTTATAACACTTTCTGAGCACGTAATCGTACTCAGATTTGAGCATGAAACGTCTACATTCTGAGTATGCTATGGACCTTGCTCAACCAACGCCGTACTCAAACAAACAAAAATGGCAGCTCACGTAGAAATTAGTCGAATTCGATGTCCAAGTTCGATGTTTTCGAGAAGAAACGCAGCTCGATACCAGCGTCCGAGTCGCTTCCGAGATGTAATCAATCCATTTCAAGAAGTGGAGCAACACTAAATTAGCGAAAGATTCCGTGTTATGCCTCAAACTGCACTATTTACTGAACATTTGTCAAATCTAGCGGGAGGCACTACGACACAATGTTACAACGTTTATGTTTTGGTGGCACTTTTTCGACGACGGGGACCATTCGTTTAACGCTACTGCTTGGCGTTACAATTTCACGATCAACTGCCGAGCAGTTCATACGAAACACTTCTCCAAAACAGTGTTGTTTACCTGGACGATTAATAAAATGCCACGCCAGACATTAAGCCATATCAATACAACATACATGTGTATACCTTAAAAATATAACTAATAAAATTACGAGGTCACAAAGTTTACCCCTCAACACAACCAAGTTTTGTTATTGCCTGAAACTTATTAATAATATCTACGGCACTACAAAATTAATATATCATTATTTTGTAGTGCCGTTTTTTCAGTTGGGAATAATAGAGTACTAGTATAAAACATATATTATTTATATTGTTTCATCTTTTTTAATATGAATAGCATACTAATAATGAAGCCCATGCAACGTTGATATAATTGGTAGCCATGTCCAAGGCTTTGTGGATGTCATATTACAAATTTGTAATGCCTATGATTTTTTAATCCAAGGGCAGGAATAAGACTTCAACACAGAGGTAGACGATACACAACATATGCAGACATCCTCGATAAGTTGACAACTTAAATGCATATGTGATTATACTGTCATTGGTGTGGTCACTCGGTCACTATTTTTGTTAAAGTGTATATTTAGAAAATTAATATGATCACATTTACAAGGCTACCAAAATTTAACTAATAGGATGAACTAACAAGCAATACATCGTTTATATAAAATGGTTTATCCCGTAGTAAAACAATGTTTTCCAAATAAAAATTATACAAACTATACCAATTATACTGAAGCAATACTTGGTGAGAATCGAATATAAGATATCCTAAAAATGTTGCCATACAGTGGCTATGGGGAATGCTGCACAGCTGACTGAGATGGTTATTGCATCAGGACGGAAGATCATAACATAACTGTGTGTTTGCCTTATGAGCTCAAACCCAGCATGGTGGTGTAGATAGTGACTAATGTAGTGCAGTTTAACCAAGTAGTATTTCAAAGATGCAACAAGCAAATGTGAAGCAAACTATGTAAAACAACTTAGAATGTGGTTATTATACAAGTATGTTGTGTGTATATAATTATTATCCTTTTAAACGTGTAATTGTACAGCAAAATATCATAATATTATATACACATATCTGTATAAAAACAAGTTATGTATAACATGGATTTGGGTCAATTATATATAAATACCTATTTTGAACTTTAGGATTTGCAAATAATAATTACTGTTTAATGAAACAGTTATGAAATTATTGCCAAAGAATTGCACGAATTTGGGACACGCAACAATATGATTGGAGTGAGCTGTGGTGTGAGCTGAATTTTAGATCAGAGTATGTATGTCCCTGAATCCTCCGGCACAGTTGAAAAGTAATGGCCGCTCCCATACAACTACTTTGTCAGTTCATTTGTTGCAGATAATGTAAGTTGTATCACAAGTACGAATGCCAACTCAATTTGACGTGTGTAAGGTATTTATTTATTATAAACAAGGTAACATCGATGCCGTCGAGCCCGAATTTATTGTACCTATTTACTGTTACAATGATACAAAATAACATACATTATATATTCACCTACTCGGTTTCTACCCTATCTGAGTTTCTGCCTCATTACGATTATATAGCTGGATCTCATATTAAATACATCGTTAGTCAGATATATCGGACACAATGAGCAAAGGACGTCTACAAACTTGCAACAAAGTTATGTGTCTCAAATTAAACCGAGGCAAACAGGTTTTTGACAGATATTTTGATAGCGAACGCAGACCACGTGACTACAGTGCAACACATCGGTTACGGTGATGTAAACAACTGTAATATTTAAATTTATCGGGCGAAATTGTAAGCATCTATTCACCCTAATCACCACATGAAAGTTAATGAACAGCCCGTGGAGTTACATACAGTTAAATACAGTGAATCCATTGCGATTTGTCACAGTGGTGATTTTGAATACGATGAGGCAGAAACCGAGTGCTTCCGTTTAGCGCGTTAAGTGATTATCGTCTTACGAATATTGCAAGTATTTCATTAAAAACAACTTATCTGACGCTTCGTTCGCATGCCATTGATGAAATAAGTGGTTCTAATTAATAATATTGATACGTTGTTGAACGATTTCAAAATTTGTTGGTGAAAACTGCATATTATGCTTGCATAAGGCAGAAACCGAGTGGTCCAGTATACAGCGTGACTGACCAGTGGCAGTGGCAGTGGCAGGTCATGTTACTACTGTTTTACGCTATTTTATCATTTGAATTGTCTTGTGCCATGTCTGTTCCATCGTGCACGGCGAAGTACTTTCCTCGCAGCGTTATTCAGTCGATATTCCTCTGCGCATTTCACCATAAAATATACACATTCACAACGTCAACGGCGTAAGTCTTCGTCAATCACCGTTTTATAGTCGGAAGTTGATGTTGTTTATAAATAGGTGTAGGTTTGTTATCTTCGTCAACAAGAGAGCTCCGAAAGAGCTCTTTCTTTTTTTCTCGTACTCAAGACGGCGTACTCAGTTGAGCACGTACTCAAGAAGTTTTATAACCACCGTGAGCACGGATTCTCCGGTGAGCATGAAATCTCGAGTCTGAGCATGGAGTTGAGTATGAGCATCGAGTACGCTTTATAACCTCGGGCCCAGGGCCCGAGGTTATAAAGCCGTACTCGGTGATCGGTGCTCAGAATGTCATGCTCAAGCCTCGCTTTCACACCATGCTCATACTCACGGAGGTTATAACACTTTCTGAGCACGTAATCGTACTCAGACTTGAGCATGAAACGTCTAAATTCTGAGTATGCTATGGATCTTGTTTAATGCCGTACTCAAACAAACAAAGATGGCAGCTCACGTAGAAATTAGTCGAATTCGTTGTCCAAGTTCGATGTTTTCGAGAAGAAACGCAGCTCGATACCAGCGTCCGAATCGCTTCCGAAATGTAATCAATCCATTTCAAGAAGTGGAGCAACACGAAATTAGCGAAAGATTCCGTGTTATGCCTCAAACTGCACTATTTACTGAACATTTGTCAAATCTAGCGGGAGACACTACGACACAATGTTACAACATTTATGTTTTGGTGGCACCTTTTCGACGACGGGGACCATTCGTTTAACGCTACTGCTTGGCGATCAACTGCCGAGCAGTTCATACGAAACACTTCTCCAAAACAGTGTTGTTTACCTGGACGATTAATAAAATACCACGCCAGACATTAAGCCATATCAATACAACATACATGTTTATACCTTAAAAATATAAAATAACTAATAACATTACGAGGTCACAAAGTTTACCCCTCAACACAACCAAGTTTTGTTATTGCCTGAAATTATTATTAATAATATCTACGCCTACGGCACTACAAAATTAATATATCATTATTTTGTAGTGCCGTTTTTTCAATTGGGAATAATGGAGTACTAGTATAAAACAGATATTATTTATATTGTTTCATAGTTTTTAAAATGAATAGCATACTAATAATGAAGCCCATGCAACGTTTATACAATTGGTAGCCATGTCCAAGACTTTGTGGATGTCATGATATTACAAATTTGTAATGCCTATGATTTTGCAATCCAAGGGCAGGAATAAGACTTCAACACAGAGGTAGACGATACACAACATATGCAGACATCCTCGATAAGTTGACAACTTAAATGCATATGTGATTATACTGTCATTGATGTGGTCACTCGGTCACTATTTTTGTTAAAGTGTATATTTAGACAATTAATATGATCACATTTACAAGGCTACCAAAATTTAACTAGTAGGATGAACTAACAAGCAATACATCGTTTATATAAAATGGTTTATCTCGTAGTAAAACAATGTTTTCCAAATAAAAATTATACAAACTATACCAATTATACAGAAGCAATACTTGTTGAGAATCGAATATAAGATATACTAAAAATGTAGCTATACAGTGGCTATGGGGAATGCAGCACAGCTGACTGAGATGGTTATTGCATCAGGACGGAAGACCATAATATAACTGTGTGTTTGCCTTATGAGCTCAAACCCAGCATGGTGGTGAAGACAGTGACTAATGTAGTGCAGTTTAACCAAGTAGTATTTCAAAGATGCAACAAGCAAATGTGAAGCAAAGTATGTAAAATAACTTAGAATGTGGTTATTATACAAGTATGTTGTGTGTATATAACTATTATCCTTTTAAACGTGTAATTGTACAGCAAAATATCATAATATTATATACATATATCTGTATAAAAACAACAGTTATGTATAACATGGATTTGGGTCAATTATATATAAATAACTATTTTGAACTTTAGGATTTGTTATGAAATTATTGCCAAAGAATTGCACGAATTTGGGACACGCAACAATATGATTGGAGTGAGCTGTGGTGTGAGTTGAATTTTAGATCAGAGTATATATGTCCCCGAATCCTCCGGCACAGTTGAAAAGTAATAGCCGCTCCCATACAACTACTTTGTCAGTTCATTTGTTGCAGATAATGTAAGTTGTATCACCAGTACGAATGCCAACTTAATTTGATGTGTGTAAGGTATTTATTTATTATAAACAAGGTAACATCGACGCCGTCGAGCCCGAATTTATCGTACCTATTTACTGTTACAATGATACAAAATATCATACATTATATAGTCACATACTGGGTTTCTGCCCTATCTGAGTTTCTGCCTCATTACGATTATATAGCTGGATCTCATATTAAATACATCGTTAGTCAGATATATCGGACACAATGAGCTAAGGGCGTCTACAAATTTGCAACAAAGTTATTTGTCTCAAATTAAAACGGGGCAAACAGGTTTTTGACAGATATTTTGATAGCGAACGCAGACCACGTGACTGCAGTGCAACACATCGGTGACGGTGATGTTAACAACTGTAATATTTAAATTTATAGGGCGAAATTGTAAGCATCTAGTCACCCTAATCACCACAGGAAAGTTAACGAACAGCCCGTGGAGTTGATACAGTGAATGCATTTCGATTTGTCGCACAGTGGTGATTTTGCACACGATGAGGCAGAAACCGAGTGCTTCCGTTTAAACTTGAAGTGATTATCGTCTTACGAATATTGCAAGTATTTCACACAAAAAACAACTTATTTGACGCTTCGTTCGCATGCCATTGATGAAATAAGTGGTTCTAATTAATAATATTGATACGTTGTTGAACGATTTCAAAATTTGTTGGTGAAAACTGCATATTATGCTTGCGTAAGGCAGAAACCGAGTGGTCCAGTATACAGCGTGACTGACCAGTGGCAGGTCATGTTACTACTGTTTTACGCTATTTTATCTTTTGAATTGTGTTGTGCCATGTCTGTTCCATCGTGCACGGCGAAGTACTTTCCTCGCAGCGTTATTCAGTCGATATTCCTCTGCGCATTTCACCATAAAATAAACACATTCACAACGTCAACGGCGTAAATCTTCGTCAATCACCGTTTTATAGTCGGAAGTTGATATTGTTTATAAATAGTTGTAGGTTTGTTATCTTTGTCAACAAGAGAGCTTCGAAAGAGCTCTTTCTTTTTCTCTCGTACTCAAGACGGCGTACTCAGTTGAGCACGTACTCAAGAAGTTTTATAACCACCGTGAGCACGGATTCTCCGGTGAGCATGAAATCTCGAGTCTGAGCATGGAGTTGAGTATGAGCACCGAGTACGCTTTATAACCTCGGGCCCTTGTCATGGAGATATTTTGGGCTTTCAAATGATGTACCATTTAGGCATTTGCACGTACGAGGAGGGGGGCAGCTGTGCATGCGTTTGGGCACATCGTTTTGATTGTTTAGATGTTTGCCATTCGAGATATTCAGAAAAGTAATATATAATTTAATGGCGTTATCTAATTTGCGTATTAATGGGTTTCTACAAAAACGCTCAAGTGTGCCAATGTGGCATCCGTCGGATTATTGACCTAGAAGGTTAGATGATCACAAAAATGCAATAAAACAACGTGCAGACCTTCAAAAGAGCGTTTGACTGCCGGGCTGTGGGAAAAGGTAGTAGACCCAGGCACACAACTGTTGATCATTGTGCAAAATGCTTTGTGGAAAATGGATCAAAGCCATGCATGATTCACAATGTGTTTCCGATCGTTAGGATCCAAGCTTGTCAAGTTTATATCCACCTGCCTACATGTGGGTAGGCTTTGGGACAGGCAATAACGTTATTCATTATAATGGCAACGGCATACATCGTCCTCTGGGAAAACACCTGTCCACGTCATTGCCAGTTGTCAATAGCATGGGAAACCCAAATTTCATACCACAAAGGAACCACAGCGTTCACACACATCTACTTGGATCTGGATCCGCGACACTTCAACTCCTGGAACGCATCACCATTGCCCTCTGTAAGTAGAGTTGCAGCGTGCGTGGTTTCCGTTATCGATGCAATGAGAAAGATATCATGGAGTAATCATCATCATCATCATCATCAGTTCAGCCGTAGTGTCCCGTGGTTGGGCGAAGGCCTCGGCATATCGTTTCCAAATCTGGCTGTCTTGCACTATCCTCTGCCAGATGGTGCCCTTCCAGTACTCGTAAAATTCGTCTCTCCACCCCTGACCGGTCATCCTCTAGATCGTTTCCCTTCGTAAGGTCTCCAGCTTGTGATATGCGATGTCCATTGGTTATCTCGTTGTCTGCCGATGTGCCCTACCCAGGTCCACTTCTGTCTTCTGATTTGTTCTATAATGTCTATGACCTTTGTATTCTCTCTTATTCAGATGTTTGTTTTTCTCTCCCGATATGTGATGTTTAATATACTTCGTTCCATCTTTGTTTGTGCGGCTGCTAGCTTGTTCTTTGCCTGGATGGTGAGTGCCCATGTTTCCGGGCCGTATGTCATCGCTGGAATACGCATAAGTTGTACACTTGTCTCTTCAAGCAGGTTCCAAAGTTACCCTTGAAGATGTCGCGGTGTTTGGCAAATGCTGTCCAGTCGGCGGTGATTCTTCTTTGAATCTCATTGTCTTGGTTTTTGTTTCTGACACTGTATCGCTGTCCCAAATAAACGTAGTTTTCAAAATTCTCTATATGCGTGGTGTTGATATATATTGGTGTGTCATTTTCTAGCATCTCTTTTGCCTTCGAAATGTTCATCTTCAGACCTTGTTTTTCACTTTTATCAGCTAGCTAGCCGTCTATCCTCAAGCCTCTGGGCTCAGGAATAATATCACTAAGATATTCCAATAACTCCGGATGCTCTATAGCAGTATTCAGAGCGCATAGCGTAACATCTTATATTTGGTTCATCAGTCAACTGGTTCATCAGCAGGCTCCACTCCAGATGACTGGGGGTGGACATAGGACGGGGATGGCTGTGGGTGGACATAGGACGTGAAGAGACCGTCATGTGCACAAGAACATTTCAGTTAATTAATAAACATATTTTGACACATGATTGAGATTGTGACCCTCAAAGTGACATTCAAATTCAAAATTTAGAGTGGCAACCACCAACATGTATTTTCTTATCCCGTGGGTGATGCAAAAAATGCCGTAGACGTATAACATCACCTACAATTTGCGGAATGGCACAATTTTGAAAATGCATCTTTTGATGGTGACCTTGTTCAACCTTCACCCCACAGTTAGACCACCACTTTACAATTTCATACCAATAAGTTTGACGGGGATACAATATGCATAGGTGTATACCATGGCCCAGTGTAGGTAGACAAAGTAGATAATTGTGCAAACATTGTAACTGTACAACGTTTGCGGAATGGGGCAGTTTTTAACACTCATCATTTGGTTTTGACCTTGCTTGACCTTCACTCCACACTTACTGCACCACTTGATACCTTCCCGTGGTATCCTGTTTTTACGGGGAGACAGTAAATTTTCGAAATGTATATCACATGGCCATGAGTAAGTAGATAACGTAGATAGGCTATAAGCCACAATTGGTATTGTATAACGTTTGAGGGATGGTGCAGTTTCGAACATTGATCGCTTGATGGGGACACTGTTTGGTCGCCGCTCCACACAAACTCCATCAACTGACACCTCCAACTTATATCTAACTTTGGCGGGAATAAATTGTTCTTTCGCGGTGTATGTATCACGTCCATAGAAACGAAGTCGATACAGAGTTATCAACTTAATGACGTTCGCGGTATTGCAAAAGTTCGGATATTCACCAATTCATGGTGACCTTGTTTGACCTTAGCTCCACACTTATTATACAGTGTAACAGCTCCATGTCGTATCCCGTTTTGACCGGGAAACAATAAGCTTTCCAAAAAATATATGGCATGGCTATTTTATTATTAAAAAAGTAGATATGCAACGATTGTAATTATAATACGTTTGCGGAAGCGGACTGTTACGAAATATTATCATTTGACGGTGACCTTGTTTGACCTTGGAGTCACGCTGTGATGAGGATATCTAGGGTTTTCAAATTATATACAATTTGGGTGTTTGTATGGGAGCATTTAAGTCGGTCCGTTAAGTGGTGCCCATCGCTCGCCTATTGAGGAGATATAAACGATATCATGAAGTTATATTGGTCAGAGCTAATTTGCATATTCATGCGACAATTATGCATACTATGATTTGTTCATTGATGTAATCATACCCAGACACCATGAAAATATGCGTTTGGACACATCATTTTGATTCTTTGGATGTTTACAATTCGAGATATTCAGAAAAGTAGTATATATTTTAAAGGCGATGACTAATTTGCATATTAATGACTTTATAAAAAAACACTCAAAGGTGCCTGAGTGGCAACCGTCGGATTATTGACCTAGAAGGTTAGAAGATCACGAAAATGCAAGAAAATATCGTGCGGACCCTAATGCACGGTCCAACTTCAAAAGGGCGTTTAACTGCTGGACTATATGTAGCCATGCCTCACTTCTATAATAACTTATTTTATAACATTTTCACATGCGGTGAAACGATGACAGCTGTGCTGCCAGGGGTGTATCACGTATTGGATAACATGTGGGGCCCTGTGCGTATAAATTTACCTTGTTTGATCTTTAATCAACGAATAATATCCTAACCGCCATAAAACTGTGCCCTGGAAATATTATAATCAACAGCATCGTGAAACAGTATTAAATTGAACGCAACATATATTTATTAATACCATAATATCTTAATAAAAATAACAAAGTCATGGTTTGAAGCAACATAATTCATGACCAATGGACATAACAATAAATGTCACAGTGTGGAGAAAAACAGGAATAGGCGGTAATAAGGCTTTGTGATTCCTCCTAATGTTTTACCTGCGTTTTAATGTGGCACGCGCATATATAAAATATAATTAATTTTTTATTAATTCTTCTACATAAATAGTACACACACAAGTCGAGCCTACCTGCCCGACCATCCTCGCTGCGGCACTTGGGACATTGCGGGTTGGTCACCCATCAGATGTTCAAACTGTACTTACATCCACTTTGCGACTGGCAGCAACATATATATTTATTTAAATAGTACTGGAAGCTACTAAGGTGTCTCTACCTTGACAACAAATAAGACAGATGGGTGTGAAAAAACAAGTTTATAGTTAGCCGCCAATTAATTTGTGACTGGAGTTGGTCGTACGCATATAACGCACATGTTCCTGTGATCACGCTGTCCTGTTGCTGTTTGAAAAAATGGAAGTTTGCAAGTGTATCACACTTAAAATGATAGCTACGCAATCCTAATATGTGTACAATTGGTAACAATCGTGACTTTTGTCTCTCACATCATGAATGATAAAATCAGGCTAATGATAATTTCACCATAGATTGGTATCACTAAGACCTTTCAGGACATATTTATGTAAATTTGCTCGCCTTGTTAATTTTAGAATGGGACAAAGTTGGCCCAAGGAGCCCAAAACGGCCAAAATTACATGTTCAATTGACGTTTCGAAAGTTAGCAGCGCTACCATACAAAATCAGTGCTGTATTTTTTATTTCTGAGTTCGTAGTGCAAATGAGGTGTACTGTGAGAGTGCACAGAAACAAAAATCATGTTTAAAAATGAAAAAAAAAATTATAAAGACCACTTGTTGCGTATCCAACGTCATCGATATTAACACATATACATTAATTCATTTTTTTTATTGTTGGGTATTTCGACATGTATTCTTTTCTTACAGAGTTAACGAGGGAATCCTGAAACAAATGATGGAGTTAAATCATAATCTGATGAAAATACAGCACATTAAAGTTTTTAAAAATGTAACTTAGTGTGGCATTTTTACTGCGTGTCCAGCGTCATCAACGGAAAAGACTATGTACAAAAACCTACAAAACGTACACAATTTTTTTACGTTTTTCATGCCTACCAGCTACCCCCTGCGATAACTCCCTTGATGGCAGTACTAATATCATAACGAAAACTGAAAAATAATACTGCTCAAAGCGCCTTGATCCATTAATATGGTCAATGAGTCAGAGTATGACGCCTCCATGCAGATAAACCTTTTCCGACTCTTAGACAATATATTTTGCGAGCAATGGACCGATGCTTACTAAATTTAGAGGAAATTGTACCAGAAACGAATGTGAATACGGTAAATAAACAACGCAATACTATTTACAGCGATACTAGTTTTATAAATGATGTGTGAACACATCAATAAACAATAATATTGGCGTTGATATATACGAGTAAATTGTCCTGCGAGAGACTCAGATGTCTAAGTTGCTTGGTGACGTTGGACAAGCCAAATTAACCAAAGGTCATTACAAATACACACACACACACACACACACACACACACACACACACACACACACACACACACACACACACACACACACACACACACACACACATACAGTCGCGACTCGTTATAACGCGCCCCGTTTTAACGCGGATTCGGTTATAACGCGGTCGGTTGTGGACCCCGAATTTCTGCCGCCAGGGGGAAAATGGACACTATGACAAACTACATTAACACGATAATAACTGTCAATTGTTTTGTGTGAAGTTATCCCCGTCTTTGTCGACGACATGTGTATATTGAACGACTAGTTGGCGGACAATAAATTTAACGTTGACGTACAACTGCAACGCCAATGAATCAAGTGTGAGGCGCGTCGTTGCCGTTGTTTATTCTGCACTGCCAATGGTCAATTTTAACTTTAGGAACAGCAAATGTGGACCGAAGTATTGTTTGTTTTGCGCCGACATCAAACGAATCGTTTCCAATCTGCTAGTCATGCTCATGGCTTCCGCGGATCGCGAGTTCACCTGGTTTCGGCGCCGGGCAGCTTGTAGCCTTGTAAGTAAAGTGCAATTGAAATTCACAAATATGCCTTGCTTTAGAATTGGTTAAATACGTTTTAATACAGCTTAGTAGGCAAGATCAGTAAGCTAACATTGCGTAACAAATATTAGCTTTTCGCTGCGATGAACGCAAAGCTACTGCCTGTAGGCTGTACTGGTGCGCCAAAATTTTAATTCGTCAACCGCATATGAATTGGTGAATCGTAATATTGTTCGACACGGTAAATGTGCTTTCTAAATTGGTATTTTGATATTGATTGAAAGACGAAGTTAAGCCAATTGTGAGCGTATTTGTAGCTTTAAATCCTTAATCAACTCTAACACAGCGTTTGTCAAATCATTTGCGTATTCGGCTGCTGAGTGCCAGGTCATTATTTTAGATCTTACGTCAGCAGTACCATATTATCGTTCAGTTGACCGTGGCTTGTTGGTCCGTTGTTTATTTAGAAACGGTACACAATTCGTGAATTTTATTCAGTTCAACATTCAACATTGTCCAACAGTGTATGACATTTAAACAGAATACACATTGGCGTTGGCTGGCAGTTTAATAAGCTTACATTTGGAAAAGAAGATAACAAAGCTATTACACCTGTAGAATGAAGTTTGGGCGAACTAGATACACATGTTTGGAGAAATATAAACATTAAGCTTTGTAGTGACGCTGGACACGTGATGACGCTGAATACGCAGTTATGAGAAGGTGTTTTCCTGCATGCAATAATATTAATAAATGTAACAATTAGTCATTACCTTTACATTATACTAAACTACGACATGCCATTTCTAAGGCGTCAGAACCAGGGGTGGTTAGAGGGGACGAGCCCCCCAACATTTTGCGTGGGGCTCGAGATTGGATTAGCCCCCCAATATTTGGAGAAATGGTGCGTTTTGTTGTTTTGGTGAGTGTCAAGGCGACTGCAGTTTGAGTAACTGATGAGCTTCAATTCAAGGGAGGGCGGTGTAATGGGAAGTTTCAAGAACCTCGATAGGGGTGCTGTTGGAGGTTTTTGGTGAGCGTCAAGGGGGTGCTATTGGATATATTTTTGGTGAGCCCGCCAATGCATTTGTGGGCCGTAACTTCAAGTTTATAGATGATTACGTGAACAGTTTGGAAACAACCACAGCTATGTTGCCGAGTAGCGACAATTGGTCATTGTCCTGTCAGATGGCAAGTACATAAAGCAGATACAGCAAGTGTGCTTGAGATAGATCTACAAACCCTTCACTGGGGATGTGGCTATATTACGTGAGCATGTGACACATGAGAAAACACAACGTCTGCAAACATTTCTGCGCCAGCCGAAGCAGCAGCGGAGAAGGTAAAGCGGCGCAGCGGCGAAAAAATTTCATTAACACCGTCTTCTAATGTCAGTCGAGCCAACCGAGGCAGGACAGCAACAAGGAATTAAGATGTGAAGATATGCGGCGGCAAAAAAATTAAATTGTCAGTGGTGGTGAAGCTCCATTAGCCCCCCGATATGAATTTCGTTCCCGCGTCACTGTATATATATATATATATATATCTCAAGCACACTTGCTGTCAATTGAACATGTCATTTTGAGCTCCTTGGGTCAATTTTGTCCCATTCTAAAATTAACAAGGCGAGCAAATTTCATTCCCGCATCACTGCATATATCACAGTTTGATTGGTATGCCATAATGTCGTAGTAGTTTCCATAGTCTCCCTGTCTACGCTGTCAAACGCCTTTTCGTAGTCAATGAAGCTGATGTAGAGTAAGGAGTTCCACTCCAAGGATTGCTCTACTATGATGCGCAGTGTTGCGATCTGGTCTACGCATGATATGTTCGGACGGAATCCAGCTTGCTGATCTCTCAGCAGTGGGTCGACTGCGTCTTTCATTCTCTCCAATATGATCCTGTTGAACACTTTCCCTGGCACTGACAGAAGTGTGATTCCTCTGTAGTTGGAACAGTTGCTGAGGTCTCCTTTCTTGGGGAGTTTTATGAGGTATCCCTCTCTCCAATCTGATGGCACCTCTTCTTTTTTCCAGATCTTTCCAAAGAGAGGGTACAGTAGTTCCACAGAGCTGTCTGTATCTGCCTTGAGTGCTTCTGCCGGATTCTTGTCCGGTCCTGCTGCTTTGTTATTCTTCAGCTGCTTCATGGCCCTCCTGATTACTTCCTTGGTAGGCTTTATCACACTTGATGGGTAGGTTCGCTTCTGCTGGCTGTATGTCTGGGGGGTCAGGTGGGGCAGGTCTGTTCAAAAGTTCTTCAAAATGTTCAGCCCATCTGTTGAGCTGTTGCTCAGTTCCTGTGATGATCTTTCCTTCCTTGTCTTTAACTGGTCGTTCTGGCTTGCTCTGCTTGCCTGATAATTTACTGGTGGTGTCGTACAGCTGTCTCATATTTCCGCTGCCTGCAGCATGCTCTGCCTCTTCTGCCAGGCTGTCAATGTAGTTGCGCTTGTCTGTTTTTACACTCTTCTTTACTTCTCTGTTGGCTTCTGTATGCTCTTCCTGTGCCTTTGCTGCTCTTGTTCGACTGTTGTTTACTGCTGATTTCTTCTCCTTCCGCACTTGGATGCAACGATTGTAATTATAATACGTTTGCGGAAGCGGACTGTTACGAAATATTATCATTTGACGGTGACCTTGTTTGACCTTGGAGTCACACTGTGATGAGGATATCTAGGGTTTTCAAATTATATACAATTTGGGTGTTTGTATGGGGGCATTTAAGTCGGTCCGTTAAGTGGTGCCCATCGCTCGCCTATTGAGGAGATATAAACGATATCATGAAGTTATATTGGTCAGAGCTAATTCATGCGACAATTATGCATACTATGATTTGTTCATTGATGTAATCATACCCAGACACCATGAAAATATGCGCTTGGACACATAATTTTGATTGTTTGGATGTTTACAATTCGAGATATTCAGAAAAGTAGTATATATTTAATGGCGATTACTAATTTGATTATTAATGAGTTTATGCAAAGTTTATGCTCAAGGGTGCCAGGGTGACATCCGATTTGACTTTGAATGTTTAATCATCATAAAAATGCACAAAAACATTGTGCAGACACTAATGCACGCTTCACTGGCCAATACCCCGACTACCAAGTCTATGACGATGGGGCAATTTTCCCGAAGTTTGTTTACTGCGCTCGAGTGGTTCGTGCGATTGTTAAGTTTTATGTATTACACGCACATTACGTTTTACGTTCCAAACAACTGACTAACCTCATAAAATGTGAGACTCTTTAAATATATGGAGTATTTGTTTATAATACAGGTCTTGCCTCCTGTTGTAGAGTCCCTGAAAATTTGGCGCTCGACGATCAAGCCGTCCAAGAGGAAAACGTTAACGTACCAGCATACGCAAGCTAGATTATCAATAAATATGTAATTTCTTACTATTGATATGCGAAGAAAACGTGTACGTCTATTCCTTCTGTGTCTTCTCTTTAAACTGTCCTCTCCATTCATATCTGATCTTTCCTCTGCGGAAACAACGCGACTGATTCATCTTAAACCGAATTAAACAAATCGTTCAAATGCGCCATCATCTCCCCATTAAACAACTATGTTGGCAAAACTGTTGAACTGACACGTTAGCACTGGGACCCACCACAGGCACTGAGAGTGATCCAGTGGCAGATACACAACTATTCTCATAGAACATGGGATTGTCAAATTGGAAGTGTATTCATCCTTACAAAGTCTGGAAATACTGTTATGCCAAAGCACACACACACACACACACA